>CABFWB010003540.1:52086-64546 GCA_902151455.1 Timema bartmani | reverse complement strand
CCCCCCCCCCCCAATACCATCACATCATCTGCAAACATCATTGCTTTCATTTTCTCCTTACCCAATTTCCCTGTCACTCTATTTGTTATCATTTCCATCACCAATACAAATATTAATAGTGAGAGGGCACTTCCCTGCTTGACTCAATTTTTTAAATGGAACCACTCTGTCCACCCTCTCTCCGTCTTTACACAACTCACATTATTATCATGCATATGCCTTACTCTCCTAGCCACTCCCCTTTCTACTCCAGCCTCCTCCATTGATTTCCATACTTTCTTTTTATTCACACTATCATAAGCTTTTCCTACATCCATAAATGCCATTACCAGATCCTTTCCAAACTCATAGATCTTTTCCATCAACTGTTTAATTCCAAATATTAAATCTATAGTCAACCTCTCCTCTCTCCATCTTCCCTTCACGCAGTGACACATCAGTATTATACCTCTATAATTTTCACACCTTCCTATCCCCTTTCTTGAATATTGGTAATATAATACCTTTTGTCCAATCCTCTGGCACTTTCTTCTCCCTCCACACTGCCCTTACGACTCTATACCAGCACTGTGGAACCATTTCTTCTGCTGCCATTATCATTTCCACTGTGAGTTCGTCTACTCCTGGTGCCTTTCCCTTTATCATCCTTTTCAAGTTTTCTTTTACCTCCATCCAGGTTAGGTCTGCAACTTCCTCCTCCATTTCTCTGTCCATTTCCTTCTCTTCTACCTTTCATATCAATACTTCCCCTTCATGATCCAACAATATTTCAAAATATGATTTCCACACCTTCTTTACCTTCTCATTTCTCTCCATTATCCTTCCTTTTTCATCCATCATTCGACCTCTTTCGTATTTTCCCTCCCCCTTTGGCTCACTTGACTATTCAATATGTTCTTGCTACCTTCCATATCAGTCTGTAGCACTTTTGTCCACTCTTCTATCTATGTTTTTCTATCGTCTTTGCATTTCTCTTTCTGACTTTACTTATCCTCAGTCTCTTTTGTTCTTTTTGTGAACCATTCTCTAAATGCTTTGTTCTAGGTATTCACTGCTTCCTTTACCTTGTTGTTCCACCATGGAGTTTCCTTCCAGTTTCTCTTTCCACTAGTTCTTTCACATATCTGCTCTGCTCCTTCCACCATACACTCTTTGAACCTTTGCCACTTCTGTTCTCCTTTTATGTCGTCCTTTGGTAGTGCTCCTCTTACTCTTGCTTGAAAGCTCATTCTTACCTCCACTTGGCTGAGCTACCATATCCTTATCCTCTTTTACTACTTCACTATCTGGCACCCACTCCTCCAGCCTTTCAAGTCGGCAACTAATAATAGTCTATGGTCCCCGTCCAAAGACACGCTTGGTAGGACCTTAATGTTCATTGTATATGCCTTTGCTTCTCTATCAAATAGAAAATAGTCGTTTATGGATTTTGGCTCCCCATTCCAGCTATAGCGCTTTATCTTATGAGTGAGTATCCCTGCTTTTCTTAAACCAAATATTTCTGACCTTCAGTCCATTTCTTGAGCACAATTCCAGGTGTCTCTTTCCTTCTTTTTTTCTTTCTCCCCATCCATCAGCTCCTAGTAACTCTTCAAAACCTCTTCTTTCCTTCCCAACTTTGGCATTTAAGTCTTCCATCACCATTTGTCTTTCCTTATACACGTGTCTTTCCAGTTCTTCAGATTTTTTTTTTCTCCTCCAAATTGCATCTAACTTGAGGGGCATACACCTGCAGTACTTCTAACTACCTTTCTTTCTCTGTAACAACCATTTTCATTATTCTGTCACTTATTCTCTCCATCTCTACTTACCAGCCTATCCTCATTACAAACCCAATCCCATTTCTCCTTCCTTCATCATTCCTCATCCAATATAATGTATATCCTTTTCTTAATTCTATCACTCAACTCCCCCCCCACTTTGTCTCACTCACTCCAAGCACATCCAGCTTCCTCTCCTCCACTAGATCCACAATCTCTTCCACTCTTCCTGTCAGTGAGCCAATATTTGATGTACCTAACAGTAGCTTATTGTCTTCTTTAAAGTTTCCCATATGGCATTTTACTTTGTTTGCTCGAGTTATTTTGTTTCAGCCACTGGCTTACTAGGCCTGTCATGGCCTACACATGAGTAGTGGGGCTGCCGCCTAAATGTCCTCAGATATACATGGTTTTGGTGGTCACCTTAAGTAAAGTTATGGGTAAAACAACTGTGTGAGGGGCTCGTAGGCTGTTCACACCACACCGTGTGAGTACAAGTTCTTTTCCAAAATATTGGGGCAAGTTACAAGTTCAACATGAATGACATTAATTACACCATATTCAAGGTTTTGGTGTCACCTTAAGTGAAGTTACGGGTAAAACAACTGTGTAAGGGGCTCGTAGGCTGTTCACACCACACCGTGTGAGTACAAGTTCTTTTCCAGGATATTGGGGAAAGTTACAAGTTCAACATGAATGACATTAATCACACCATATTCAAGGTTTTGAATACTAAGCAAACAAAACAACATACAGACAGTGAATAATTTACATTTTAACAAAACAAATTAACACTGGGGTTTTGAAAAGTCCTGATTAACTAAAGAGATCAATTCATGAATTAATTTAACACCTCAGAATTTATTGAATAAACTTAGTAAAATGAAAGAAATTTTTAAAACCAAAACAAAACAACCATTAAAATAAAAGTCATCAAACATGTAGTTCACATGTGTCCTAAGTTTCTAATTACATCACCTGTGTCACTCATATAGCTCCTAAACCAGTCCCCAAAAAAGCCAAGTCCACTTGCTCGACACACTGAGCTGAACCAAATACCATGTATATCTAACTATTTAGCTCACTCTATTTCTCTTTTTTGATAAACACATCCCTCACTGAATCTCATCTCTGTCTGTACTATACCTTTCGGTCTCATCTGGACTCACTGGTCCTTGAGTGTACTGAGTGGCCACTTTGCTTACTGCTGGCCCTGCAGCTATGGTCTGGAATAACACTTTCCAGAATACAGTATTTTTATATTTTTAACCCAGACCCTTCTAAACACAAAACTTTCACAAAACCGATTTGTAAGGGAGTCTAGAAAAATTATCAACAATGTGTGTTGAAAAGCATCATTGTTTTGAAGTGCATTAGGATTTAGAACTAAGTATTTTTAACTATTACATAAATTGGACAATCACCTGATTCCCTCCTGCAAATATCTAACTAGAGCTTGACTAATGTTCCACTTCATTTTGCTCTTCCTCCTAAGCCAGGAATGTGCTCATACAACCCTTAGCCCTGCTGCCTGTACTAGAATCTCTGAATATGTAGTTGTTTGATGGTCTGCCGTTTATTGTGTTTTGACACATTTAGGCCTGAGCGATTGATAATTAATTATTGTTACTTAAACATGTTTGTGTTTTTTGTAGATAATTTTAGTGTACTTTTATTAAGTTAGAATGCAACAATGCTACAATATAAATTTGGTGGATGAAATTTCCAAGTGCTACATGCATAAACGGACATCTGCTAACACACTCACTTTTGTGGCCAGCCTTTATATGACCTAAATGGCTTCGCAAATGAAATGGAGTCGACACAAAATGAATGTTTATTTTTTCAAGCAATAGTTTGTTGTGATCGTATAGTGGCGGCATTTTTGGTTAAAATAATAAAACTCCATTTATTAAAATTCTTATTTATAGTTCACTTGCACCAATTCTTTAGATATTGTGTTAAATTAATTAAGGAAATCATATATTTCAATTACTATTTATTATATTGGTTGGCTTCTAGTATTTCACTTGATACACGTCACACGTCTAGATTAGTGTGAGGGCCGTCAACAGATTTAAGATAAATTCACAATATCAATATCTTTAGCCGTGATGTAATCTAATTGCTATTGATTATCACCCCTCTTTTTCTAGACTAATAATTCGACCCGCTAACGCGAGGTGTTAATCAAAGATTCACAAAACTTGACTCCCAAAATAGAGTTGACCCGGGAACGTCCTTGTCGCAAGCCTGGCGAAAGAAGAGTAACGAGCCTCCTAATCGACTCAACTATTATTTTTTTAAATATCAGGAAAACACTCCCATTGGTCCTCGTGACCCAGCATGGACGAAGTATCCTAACTGTCCGCTGGACCGTTAGCGGTCCCATACAAGGGAAGAAAACCACCCCCCTTAACAGCTTTTAGGAAGCTATTGTTGGACCGACGGCGACTCACAATATTCCTTAATACCTGGCTAGCAGGTTATTAACCTTGCAATACCCCGTTACTGTCTACAAGGTTGTTATAAACATCTTATTTTAGAGTGCGTTAGTAAAGAATTGCAGCACAAGGTTAATATTGGGAACTGGGTGTTGGTCCCTTGTCACTACGACACTATGCGTCGGCTGGTTGTTGATCAAAGAACGGCATTCAGATCTGAAGGTTAGCTGCATATATATTGAATACGCATCAACTACAAAAGGTGGTCCTCCCACTTGGGTGTGGGAGTAGAAATCCCTTATGGTAAAAATCTACTGTTAAGATAAGAGAACATGAAATTTGACATAAAGCTCACAGGGTTAAGGCAAAAAATGTTTAGTATTTTAGTTGATTTAGGAATACCCAAGACATTGGCTAGACTTATTTAAATGTAATTGAAGGAAACTCCGGCAAATGTATGCAATTGTGCGTGTGGGAAATAAATTAATTGATAAATATTAAACTCCCACTGGTCTCAAAACCAAGTGATGCCCTATCCCCTCTACCATTTAACTTTCACTTGAATATGCAGTTAGCTACTTGAAAGAGAACACAAGGAGTCTGACATTATATAGGGTGAATAATATGTTGACTTATGCAGATATACTGTAGATTTGCTGGGTGACAATGAGGCGATTATTAAAACAAATGCAGAACTTTTGTATAAAAAAAAGTAAAGAAGTAGGTTTAAAAATAGACATGGATAAAACCAAGTACTTGACTATGTTGAAACCCTTCCAAAGGAATGGATTCATAAGAAATCACAACATGCATTTTGAAGTTGACAAATTTAAATACTATGGAAATATGCTAACAGATAGAAAAGAGAATATAAGACATAATTCATGGAGGCAGTGTATGTTACTATTCAGTTATTACGCTATGGTATTATTGAGATATAATTGGTATTTATAGCCCCGTGATCGAGCGCCAATTACAACTTTCTTGAATTGATTGTGAGATAATTGGTTATTATAGCCCCGTTGCACACAATTTATTTAAGTGATTTTATCTTCGGTACAAAGATATTATGTAAAATTATAAAATTTTACTTGAACTTCAGATTATTTTCTGTGTATTCTTTATATTTAAGTTAGTAGTACTGTCATGATATTACACATTCTCTAGGTTAATGTCGCCAGCACTCTGTGTATACATACGCACAAAGAGCTTATATATGACATACCCCCTACCCCTTGGACCTCTCATGACCAGTGTCAAAACCAGCAAATCAAAAGCGTCCCTGCGACAGGTGTCTTGAAGGCTAGCTTCCTATTGGGTATAGGGAGCTAACGGCTCTTGATTTGTATCGTGGCTACAAACTTCATCGCCACATAGCCTCCACCACCTAAGGGTGCATTCACATTTACCCCATTTGATCTGGAAACCAGCGCCGCACATGGATCCTCCGAACCCGTCTACACTTCGTTCATCAACAACTAAACTGATACCTCGCAGTGCTATGTAGTTTAGCTCTGTTTTCCCGAGAGGCGGACACGGCGCATGCGCCAAAATTGAATGAAGGAGCACTCTTTAGTGATCACGTGGTGTTTCCTACCCCCCCGTATTATTGCCCTCTTGACGCAGTGCGCAGGCGCCAATGAGGGAAAATGACGCTTACTTGCTGATGGTGACATCTGGTGACATCATTGAACTTGTGTATCCTCCCTCCCACATTTTCCCCGCCGTGCAAATCTGAATACAAGCGTGTACCCGGCAAGCAACGAGCACTCTTTGATGCGCATAGGATATAGAGACACACAAAATGTAAGGATACATTATATTGGAACTGTATTTTATATAATATAATTTTATTCATATACTGGGGAATTGTTTCTTTGAATCTTAATTATGTAGGGATTGATTGAGATAGTTCTTCGGCATATTTAATTGTTAATATTTGTACTTATTTAATTTCCCTAGGCAATTAGATTTGTTTTGAATTGAGGCTTGTTTTGGACAATAGACTTTAAATTTAGACTCAAGGGTAATATTGTCAAGTCAAATTGTGTAGGCTATATTGCAATATATTATGGTTGGCATCCAATCTTACAGAGGTAGACAGTCTATATGAAACTTATATGTTTAGTTATCATACTTTAAATTGTTCCCCAAGTAGAAATTAGATAGATGTTTTTCATCCAGTATTATGGACTCTGCTAATTAGTAAGAATGATATTAAGCCCATTTAAAGTGTAGGCTACCCCACCTCACGGGCTGTTGGGTGAGGGTGATAGCTTCACTTGTAACTAGTGTAGCCAGGTGTATGGTTATGCGTATAATCCCACTAGATGATTTGTATTAGTTAAGAGGTGTGATGACAATAGGCATCTCAAAATTTTTAATATGTGATAAGTATAGATTTCCTTTTAATGGTTCAGCTATGTTGTTTGGGCGACTGGGTTTATCCCAAATTTAATTTTTCTTTTGATAATTGTTTGCTATATTTTAAATTTGGCTCTTATATGAATTGGTTCAGTTATATTATTGTGAATGATCTTTAGATTTGTTTATGCGTTAAATACTCTGAAACTTTTACTTAATCTCTTGTACATAAATACCTACATTCGCTACCCGTTGTATATTGTAACTATGGCGCATTGTGCGCTATCAATCCTATTATATTGTTAACTTTTGGGTCATTTTGATTTAGAACTTTTCATTTAATCAAATTATTGTTTCGTTTCTGATTGCCTAACCTGGGCCCATAACCTGTTGGGCAGAGTAGTGATCAAAATACACAATAAGTATAAACTATTGCTAACACAATTTATTGCACGGCCGGTACAGCGTTTGGCTGGAACATGACTAACGGTTTATTATTTGAAAAAGCTTTTAACGCTAAATTCATAAGACATCTGTTGGCGTTATAGTGAACTACAAATGTAAACAAACAAACGTTTTGACGGTAATAATTGAACTCCAACATAAAAGGACTCTAGTAATTATTTCTTATCATCCGGCTGTATTTAAACTGAGGAGTGACATAAATCCTACCTCTGAAAAAGCTCCAATTTGATTAAAGTATTTTTGACTAATGCAGATATATTTCACTATTTTAGGAGGGGAAAAGCTTCTTAGAGGGAGTCATTTTCATTTGAAAATCAATTTGGCCCATGATGAATTTTAACATACACAAATTATCCATAAGGCCAGAGCGTTAGTTTGTTAGTTAACGTTGGCTAGCGTTGGGAGGGTTACAATCCAACGTTCTGGAGGCACCCATGTTTAATTATTTCCTAAAGAAGGATCTCTATTGGATTACCCTAGACTCTGACGGTTCAGGGTATTTGTAGCCCAAATACAACTAGTCTAGTACAGCATACCTATAAGTTTTCTCAAAGTATACTATTGATTGAAATACATAAAATTTGTGTCAATTTGGCTTAAAAATATATTAAAAACATGTTTGGGCAAAACTTATTACACACAAATCCTTACCTGAGGAAGTATTTCAATTTCTAAATTATTTTTTAACATTATTCAACTTAAAAACGATAAAATAATAATAATAATAGCAATGAATGTCTAAGTTATGAACATGTTTTATAGTTTTTAGCACAACTAATATGTAGCATGTCACCTAAATCAAAATGACATCTACAAACTGTAATCCGCACAAAATGCTAAACTACAATAAGGGAATCTGAAGAAGACAATCAATACTGATGTATTTAGCAATAATATCGTTTGGATTCTACTTACATTACATGGATGTGCCTGGATACGATCACCATGCTTTCACCAACTGCTCTGCTAGCATGGCGGGAGCAAAGGCGTGGCAGTTTCAACGCACGTCTAACCTCTTGACCTCAACATTGCATTGAAGAAAGACCAGCCGGTCGTTGGTTCGTCGCGAGCGACGACCACTCCGCCCCTTGCGGACTTCCTTGGCAACTCTTTCTCCACAGTTCCAAACCCCCCCACCCCCCTTCTTACTATTCCCTTGTTTACTATGCCCTATTTGTTTGTCAAGAAAAGAGTATATAACGAGGAACTCCTAGGTTCACAGATTGTAGTTCATCACTTGGATATCGTCGAAGAAGGAAACTCTGCTCCAGCACCTGTAGAAGATACTGCTGACCATGACGGTTTGGTCGTGGGTGTCACCGCCTTGACGCCGAGGGACTATCGTCTATTGATCTAAGCATTCAGTTGTTTTCCAATTCCTTCAGAATTGTTGAGTTAGTCCTTATGACTATGTAAGTTTTTCTTTAGTCTAGTTAACTAACATATTTTGTACGTCCATCTGACGTGTTTTCTTTAATCAAAGCTGACTATCATGTCCTATATGTCATTCAGACACGTTGTTCCAGTCAGTGACTGTGTTTAGTCTTTGAGTCTCGCTGACTTAATTTTTGTTAGTGAGAAATTGTGACTACTTATTTTTACTATATCCAAATAATATATCTTAAATACAGGAGCCTTAAGCTCTATATGTAATAGGACTCAGGGCTTTAGAGTCCTCTTCTTCACAAGTTCATTCTTCCACTCTAAGTCCATAAGACTTCAGAATATCATATGACGCCATGGACGTCATGCTCATATGTTCTAATGTTTGTATGGCTACAAGCAGGTTGTCTAACGCTTTTACATGAGGACCTAGTTAGGTCAGTATCTCACAGCGCTCTAGTTGGCGTCTCTTATTCTGTGTTATTATTTTAGGTGCGCAAAGTGCGAAACACGGCTAAGTTTGTATGGTGCCCCGCACAGATAGTACTTTCTTTCGCCCCTTGGTTGGCGCATCTTATGATTTAGGATTTAAAGTTAGTGTATTCTAAAGTTGAGGTTTACCCCATGCAGTGGGTAGTGACATAAATGTACTATTGAATGCTCTGGCAGTACCCACTGGGAAAGGACCGGACATAGTACTATTTAGTGTAGACACCTGGTTGCTTTTTAGCCATTTACTGATATAATGGACAGTCCGTCCTCTTACAATATCTGAAACAGTTCTTTATTACAAGCCTAGCCAGCTAGCTAGGACGAGCTTCGGTTAATAACTCTAAAATTATAAGGTCTGTTGTCACATCTTTATTTGTATCTAATTCACCTTGTTTTTATTTAGACCATTCTGGTGGAAGTCAGGCGCTAGCCAGACTCTGTTGGAATCCAATACTTTCCATTTATGTAACGTCCTTTTGACTGTTGCTGTGTCGTCTTGGACATGTATTCTCCCGAGCTACGGGAAGTTCTTATAACTTTGGAGTTATTAAACCCTATCTTTAAGCCAGAGTCAAACTTAATATTGTTCATTTATGAAGCACTAGTTATTTCTATGCCCATTCAACAGACTTCAACCACTGTTCCTACTTTCTATTTTTTATTCACCAACTGTAACCTGATATAAACTTTTATGTTATTGTATAATAACTACGACCACTATTCCTACTTTCTGTTGTCATTTACCAATTGTAACCCGATATCAACCTTTATGTTATTGTATAATAAATCTATTTTTGTTATCTATTTAATTATTTCTCTGTTATAAAATGTGTTCCCATTTCACAAGTATAAAATGTAACCACCACCCATACTAAAAAATATTCCCGGCTGAAATTGTGACCATTGATTCATATATAAAACATTATCATTGATTTTTATTAACCAGGAAAGCTTGTTTTACTCACCATGAAAGAACATTCTGAACACATTGGCATCATACAGCCAACAGGCTCCTCGTTCTCCACAAGTAGTTTCCCACACAAGACAAGCAGAGTCAACTACAGCACCATATACAATGGGGCATGGAACATTACCTAAAATCATTAAAACAATAAATAGAACAATCATGATGCCAGTAAAACATAAATATATATTTAAATATTTTAATTCCATATATATTTTATACAAATTTTATATTTTATATATATATTTTTATAGGGTGTAGACTGAAGAAAGAGGTTAAAGCAACAGTTCATTGTGTCATCTAAAACTTTCCAACGAACAAAGCAAACTTAACCAAACTAGTTGGGCCTTGTAGATTAAAGAAACATGTTCAGGGTATTAGGGTATTGACTGGCAAACCGAATGGGAAGAGACCATAGGTAAGACCTAGACGCATATAGTTTAATGACACCCAATGTGGGTCAGTAACTACCACGACCTTGAGAAGAAAAGAGCCTTACCACTGACCGATGCAACCAGCGGCACACTATATATGCTGACCACTGATCGATGCTACCAGCAGCACACTACATGTGCTGACCAATGACCGATGCTACCAGTGGCACACTCCATGTGCTGACCATTGATTGATGCTACCAGTGGCACAATAAATATGTACTGATCCACATCAAAGGGACAAAATGCAGCGATAAGCAGTACCACAGATAAGATTTTTTGTTTTTTTATTGTTTAGTTGATACTCTTTTTTTCCTTTCTGGTGTGTTGTTCTAGGGGCTAATTAAATATTTTCAAATGTTCAGGTAGGGTGTTCCTAAAGAATGAAAGTTTAAAAATGTTAACTCTCACCTTCTTATATGGTTTACTAAAGTAAATTAGAAAAACTGATACAATTTCAACTCAAACAATATTTAGAAGTCCCCCAAGGTAGCCGTTCTACTTTTTCAGTGCCGGTCACATCAGCCAGGATCTTACCATCCCAGTGGACAACTGATTCAGAGGCTTGATAATTCTCTTTAATTTTGTGTGCATCTTCGCGGCGACGTTGCATGTGAGAACATCCTGTCTCATTGATTATGGGCGCCTAAATCATTGTTGATTTCCTGATGCTCATGTTAGTCCGGTCCAGCACAGATGAAACTGATGATGACACAATATGTTTGTGTTTACGTCCAACACGTTCACAGGTTTTGAATTGTGATGCAATGAATCCAACTTTACGTTCTTATTCAGTGTTGATTTTGATACTGGCAGCATCGGGCGAAGTGTTTAAGATACCAGCAATGTTGTCTTGGCCACTAATGGTAACTATGAATTTTTTAGTTTTTGATTTTGAAGCTGACTGATGATGGGGCTAACAAGGCCAGATATACGCTGATTAAATCGTTCTTTATGTAGAACAGACCACATATTCTGCCCAGCGAGTATTTTGTCTAGAGGTCCAATTAAACCGGTTCATGACTCCTGCTGTACTTTTAGAAACTGCTGGTATACTTTGTATTTAATCAGCTTTTGGCTATTGGCGTGACTAATATTGAACAGTTTATAAATCTTCTCATTGAGCTTTTGATGGTTTTTCTGATCTGCCGGATTATTTCTTGTCTTATGCTTCATCAGACAGACATGTTCTTCATAGAGATATTTTGTTTTTTGGCTAAAGTGATATATTTATCTGATAGGGAGCCGTGACTTTATCCAAAAAGGCACAAGCTCGTTATACACCTGTTCAGCACTTTTCCGAATTGTGAGTTTTTGAGATTTATGATCAAACACGAAATTGAGCATCACATCACGTCCCAAAGGAAGACGAGCACCCATTATAGTTTCACAGGGATGGCCTATCAACCAGATATTATCACTGTTTTGGGTTTATTTTGACACAATTATTCTACACAAATTCACACTTAAATTAACATTTTAATGTTGTGATTTGCATTTATTTTTGCAATGGTTAGCTAAGAGAGAGAGAGAGAGAGAGAGTGGATCACAGCGGTGTGACATGTCTTGGACGATTCTCAAAAACACACTAAATTTATGAACAGACCAACTAGTTTAAGTTGCAGGTGTTTCAGTTGAGGGTTGTGAATTCTTGGAAATCTGCTGCCAACCAAAATAAAATAGGGCAAAATGAGGGGTATTGAGGGAGTGAAATAAATGACTAACTGGAATTATCAACAAGTAAGGTTTCATGTCAGATTTTAAGTCCAGCAAATAAAGTGCTGTTTAACAGCTATGTTATGTATTGTATAGGCATATATAACATGCATGATTGTTCTGCAACTAAATACTGTATGAATAAGAATAGGACAATAAATTAGATTTATTTATTATGGTGTCAATTCCATCTACCGACTTACCAACTGCACACTAGCACGGAGGGTCGAAAATGGAAAATAACCTTAAAAAGCAGGCTCCTGGGGGACCTCTAAGTGTTTATCAATTGAAGTGAGATTTTAATAGTAATACTATTACATCACAAATAAACCTTTTAGTGGGTGAGACTTAGAATTTTCAATTTTTAAAATTTTAATGTAATTTTTGGGACACCCTTAAATATATCCTACTTCTTTTTTTTTTTTTAAAGTCATTAAT
>CABFWB010003540.1:10026-52070 GCA_902151455.1 Timema bartmani | reverse complement strand
TTTTTTTTTTTTTAAAGTCATTAATCTTCATTTGTTTAATAGAACCTTTGCTTTTCAAACTGAACAGTAAACTGTCAATATTAATAATGTTTGCTTGGTCTCTTTCGGTGATATTGTGACTATACAAAAACGCTCTCAAGTTTTAAATGCATTAATTGCTTCCCATAAAAGTCAGCAATGGTTCGGGCTTGGCTTCATCGTCATCCTAACCACCTTCTTGCCCCTCCTCCAAGTATCTTCCACTTCCTAACGCACTACACATTTCTTCCACACACAAGACACCACACGCCACAAGCTGCCTGGTCCACCAACACATACGCATCAAAGTTCATGCAAGTGGTGCTTTTCCCCAGTCAAACCCAATCTTCATCTCGCTTGCCGTCATTATCACCTTTTCCATTCATCTCAGTCATGTGTGAACCTTCATTTATCTTCACGTGGCCACACTTAACAAAACAATTTTGGGTTGTAGACTGAGTCACTTGTTGCCACGCTGAAACCATAAAGTGAATAGACTGCAGGATGTCAGAGACTTGAGTTGAGCCCCTTTCCCTGCGTTCATCAGACTCTCTGCACTAGCTGCTTCTTGTACACCTGCTTGAAACACTAATAAAGAAGCTGTAGTAATTAGGGAGGTAAAAAACCACCTTTACATCCTTCAAAAAGGATGTGTCTGGAGAATGAGTGGCAAAGTTGTCTACAAATAGAAGGCTTTTCCTGCTTTGTGCTCTGAATGATGCATCAAGAACATACAAAAAGACTCTGAAAATATTCAACTTCATCCATGCTTTCGAGTTGGCATAGTAAGTCACAGGTAGCTAGTTTCTTTATATTTTTAAAACACCTTTGCTTTGTGGCCTTTCCAATAATGATGGGCACTCGTTTATCATAGTAATCTCTGTTTGTGCACAGTAATAGCGTCAGCAGCTCCTTCGCACTTTTTTCTCCATGGCAGGTCTCTCCTTTAAATTCCCACGTTCGGTCTGGCAAGTAATTGAAAAATAGACCCATTTCAACTACATTATCGAAAGCCTCTCAAAATCAGAGGTCTTTGGCATAATGTTGACAGCAGCAACTCTTCGCGGCCAATTTCTTTAATACCAGGCCATGATGTTGCTTGAAGCGAGAGAGGCAGCCGTTTGAAACTAAAAAGTTCTCAATTCCCATTGTTGCAGCTATTTTGAGGGATTTCTCCCGCAGAATGCTCCCATCCACAGGAATGCCTGATGCTCTGGCCTGCTGGTACCATGTAAAGAGGACATTTTCCAGCTCATTTTAGGTCGACACCTTGCCTGTCTTCCTCTTCTTTGCTGATGTACCACACTTATCAGCCTACTCTGTGATCTCCTTTTTCTTTGAAATAATCATATTTAAAGTAGATGGTGGAAGGACTGGTCACTTGGCTACGGCAATCCTCTTTCTTGATGGATTTTTCTTCACCTCATCTATGATGAGCAGTCATTCTTCTAAAGTCCAAACATGATCAGTATTATTATTAATATTATTATTATTAGTATCATCACCGCGTCTTACTACCCATTCGAGTTGTACACACTTACGCTACTGTGTGATGGTAGGGTGATTGTGAGATGAAATAGAGGACCTACAATTTAACGTGGGATCCGAACCATGAGGGAGGCCTGGCATTCCACACATTCACAAGTTGTGATTAATACATGTTTTGTCAGAGGTGAAGGAAGTGTTTGGCAATCAGATAAATCTGTGCTGGACCGAGGATTGAACCCTGGACCCTCAGCACAGAAGTCTGACACTTTACCTCTAGACCGCCAGGTCACCCACCTACCATGATCAGTAATGAGCGTGGGTAAGCTATAGCAATATTTTAACAAAATTAATTTGTGAATTTAAGGACATTGTACTAGATAGGCAGTAAACAAGGATCAGTTGGAAACAAAGCATAAAATTACAAATTAACTTTTAAAATGCATCTCATATATTACAACACTGGCGTTGAATTCAAGGTATCTTTGAGTGGATTGTGGTACCATTAGTTTTTAAAATCTTTTATTTAATTGAGGTATTTAACGTGCACATTCTGAATTGACTGAATATACCAGAACATGAGAATTTCTATGAGCGAGAGCGAAAGGACCTACCAATTTTTCGGGAAAGGTATTTTCATACATTCAGGGTTTTTTTACATGACAAAAACTTTACCCCAATACCACTAAGAGTGACGGGTGCATTAGTTCATTTTCTACAATGTGGCTATAGTTCAGCAAAATGTTAAATAAAACATTTCGTTCATGTGTATTGAACATAATCACTTTCTTAACAGCCTCCATGTTTCTAAGGGCTCTAAGTGTACCTAAAGATAAAACACTAAAGAATAGTGTTAAGGGGATGGATCACCATGAGAGATGAGCGCGGCCGGTTTCTAAGGTGATTTCTCTGTACAAGATTATTAAGAAAACTATTATAAATATTTAATCAGATTTGTACTACTGTAAAGATCAAATCACTTACATGGTTTATGTTTTATTCATATCCACCCAGCCAATTCAAATTTAAGTATTAAAAAATTATTTAAAGAACACTGCATGAAACAAACTAGGCTTGTCATTGAAATGTGAAAAGACTTAGGCTAAAACTGTTAAATTATATTACAATAAACACATTTCTCTATCATTTAGTATAATTTAATGCCAATTAAAAGTTAAATATTTGTAAGCAGCTTTGTTAAAATGATTTTTACATTATCGTATTTTCTTGGTTTAATGTTTTTTTTAATCTGCAGACAAAACATAAACCTAGTGAATATGATTGAGAATAATGATCCTTTCAATTTTCAACATACGTATTGTTCTAAACTAAAATAAAGTGGTACAGTTTTATTTTAACTCAAAAAAGTGTTGTGGTGCTGTATGGTGCGACCTATTGGTGTGCGGTTGAACAAGATGAACCTCTCGTGAAAATTCAAGGCAGTGATGCCAAGTGTTTCACTTTGACTAACAGATGTTCTCAGGAAAAATATCAACTCTACTACATTCATTTATGAAATCAGTTTTGTTAATACGATGTGTTTTGCAATGGAAGCCGTTTCTGTAAAAGGAGATTGAAGAAAATGAAATAAAAAACGACTTTATCTCTCAACCAGATGAAAGAAAAATAAATGTTCTTCTCTTGTGAATTGGATTTAAAAAAAATAGGTGTTATAAATTTATTATGGTTTTTCATGGAAAATACAATTTTAATACTGTAATTTAAAATTCATCTATTAATTTCAAATCATATGCGTAGAATACCTAATTAATATAATTACGGGACCCACTTTGGTGACCGCATGATCTAAAGCACTACTCTTGCAATAAACTGGACTGCCAAGGACGGGGATTGGTGTTAGATCCCAGTTGGGTGCTATGAGGTTATTATTCCTAAAATGTTTTCCAATAACCCTCCACGCAAATGTGAGTTTATGTCATCTCCAAGCAACCTTATTCTTCTCTAACACATTAGCTTAATTAGTACATAGGCGTAAAACCCACACAGGTTCGATTCACTTAGGTTTACCAATCAAGCACTTTAGTAATCTGATCTGTAAACAGAGTCAATAATTTGGTATTGATAAAACAGGGCTATCTAAATCAGTATGGACTATTGGCAATTTTAACCAGAAATACACTTGTCACAATAGATACATGTCTTGAAACTATTTTGCTATCAATTGTAAAGGAGGATAATGAAACGGGGTGGGGGCACTAGTGAACATGTCTTGACCACCATTCTTTGAAAATTAATAAAATTAACACAGGTCCATATTTCATTTTGACAGTTATTATTTAACAAAATAAATTAATCACAAATATCATTTTTACTTTCTCGCACCCCTCGGGTGCCATAGCATGCCAAGTTAGAAAGATGGAAATAACGTAAGCTTTAGAGAGGAACGGGCGGGGGAACACAAATGCTAAGATGAGGATGTTACTCAACACATATAAGAGTGTGCAGTGTAAAGATTATTTCCATGTCATTTTTTTGTTCTTGTGATACTAGAAATGCTTCACTTCTTATTACCTTCGATGTTATCCATAAATTTACAATAATGACGTAGGGTGGATAAGAAATATGGTAGTTTAGAGAAAGTGTTCCTACATTTGCATGGAGGGAATGAGCAATCATGTGGAAAAACACCTCAGTTCATGCGACCCGGGATTCAACCGAAATTTGTAGCATAGGTCTCTAGTAAAATAAAAATTAAAAACATAATTTTAAGTGTGTTAATTGCAGAAGTTTTGATGAAGGACTTTGAATGTATAAAGTTGTAGAATGGATGTATTTTTATATAGTGTATGTAGCTAAAATTATAAAATAGCTAGTGATGATTGTGTGGATATTATGAACACCCCTGAACACAAAAGTTATTGATAAGGGACACATAGATTATAAAATTATCATGCTTCAATGTAAAACTTGTGTGTAAGCATATCAAATTTGGTCAAAATCAATAGATAGATATATTTTCCATACAATTGGGTGAAAAACCTTTTCTTGTAGTATATTCCTATATGTTTTATTGTAATTTTAAATACTTATTTTTAGAGTATGTGTTTATAATTTTTGTAATAGGGGTAATAAGGGTTACCTATGTAATATTTATTCCATACAAATGATTCATTTTTAAAAATAAAATATTTCTTTTTGCAGAAAATTGTTCTATATGCTATCTTCAAATTTGAATATAAGTATTTATNATATATATATATATATATATATATATATTATGTATTTTATAATATATATTTTTATTTACATTATACATATATATAATACTATGTAGTCTGGCCAAAATGTTTTCTTTCAGTAGGATATAAAGTTCCTGAGGAAAATGGTCAGATTCAAATTTTTGTCAAATAAACAAAGAATTTGTGATTGGATTTTTTTCAACAACTACGCTAATGGGTTTAAGGATCAGGAAGGTTATATTCATAGGAAGTGTACCCACATTTTCGGGGAGGGAGCGTGGGAAGCCAGTTTAGAAAAACCAACCTCAGTACACCCGACCGAGATTTGAACCTTGATTTCCCCGTCATCGGCAGTCTAGTCTACTGTAAGAATAGCGCGTTAGACCAGGAGGCCACCAAAGTGGGTGTTAGACATATTAAAATATGTTTAAACGTTAAGTTATATTTGATTATCGAATATAATTAATAAAAAATAGGTTAATAGAATTTAAAATTCTCGATAGTTATAAGTTCAGTGGTGTAACTATAGGGTGGTGGAATAATTCCGCGGGCCCACCACACAGGTCCACCCACCCAACATTAATTTGGTAAGAGATGAAAGCGTTGTCTTTTAAGTCTATTTTTGTTTCGTAAAGATCTCATTATTCAATCAAAAATTACTCAATCGTCACTTTATTGCGCATAATTTATGCTGTACAAAATTGTATGTATATATTTTTCTGTAAAATCAAAAGAAACAGCTGAAAGGTCATTTTCAACACCTTATTCAAATTTACTTAAGTAGCACATGAATCAAGAAAGGCTGCAGGGATTAGCTGTGTTGTCTGTTGAGCTACTGCCCGTAGCTTTTCCTTGGAGGAAAGTGTAGAAAATTTCACAGATATCAATGTTTGTTTAGCCTCCATAAGTGTTAATATTGATAAATGATTATAAATTTGTTTATAATATTTATTAATATTGTTTTATTTAATTCAGTTTTTTTTTAAATCATATTAAAACTTTTCAGCAACAATTTTATCAACTGTAATGGCTGTATAGTAATGCACTTAGGGTGGTTTTTCCTCAATGGGTTTACACTCTTATCTCTCCACGCAATTGTGGGTGCACTTCCTCTAAATTCAACCTACCTACTCTATATTATTATGTATTATAAAAGAATTCAAATAATAAATGTAAAAATAACTTTTTATAACCAATTATACATATTTGGGGAGGGTGCGGTCTTTTTTTCTTGGGGGGACCCACCAGCAGGGGTATAGTGGAGCGGGAACGCCATTCCGGCACTGATTTTTGTGGGAAAATATTAAATTTCATCATGCCAAGCTGAGTATTAAAATGTTGTGTTAAATATACTCAAAATAATTTTTAGTAAGGTTTTTTACTATACAATTCTAAGTTAACTAATTGATTTTATATTATTATTATAACACTTTTTTTCATAATATGAATCAATAAATTCTGATGAAATTTACAGTGCTCTATTTGAATTCTTGGAATTTTAGGGGAAGTGCACTAAGTAAATTTCTGCCTTAGTAACCATTACTCATTAAAATGCTCAAAATTTCTTCTAGAGGCTTATGTTTGTGAAATTTTGTCACCTCCAGCGGCTGCCCCACCCACCCCCTCACTTCAACTTTGGGGTGGCTGCGGCCTTGCGTTCCGTGACTGCTAAATTGACGACTACACCACTGCACACCATGGGTTCATTACTGCATGGAAAAAATTACGCCTATGTACATGTTACAAGCTAATATCTGGCTGATGTAATACAAGAATGTAAAGTAAAAAACACAATTTCTTATTTGTTTTATATGTATATGTGTGCCCCCCTTCCTTTTAAGGGCTCTAACAATTTTCAATGGGGATCCAGACCTCTGACCCCCAATTTTCTATGTCCATGATACTTTTTATGTTAATTGATAAGATATTTCTATTACCACTATTACTATTATTATTATTATTATTTGGATTTTGATACTTTCCATCGAAAGTGATTACATGATTGACGTATGAATCTTTTAAAGAAAATGAAGTAACTGTGACTCTCAGACATTTTTCTCACCCCTCATAGTTTGGGGAAAGTCAGACGCTGAGGAAATGATCTACATTCTACAGTGTTCTGTCAATAGTTTTATATCCAATGTTATTAATTGAAGGTGGACTGGGAAGGGGGGAGAGTTGAGAGGGTGGGGTATTACCACCAATTTCTTCCCCCCCACCCCATCAAAATGTGCATTCCTACAGTTTGTTTAACTGCCCTCTAATATACTCGAGTTTGAAGCTGAAAGATGGTTTTCATCAAACTTCAAATATGTTCTATATTAATCTATTATTTTTAAATGATTAAGCGCCACACCAAATAGCTTTTGGTGGCATTCCATTTTCAAATATTTTCCATTTACTTAGAGTCAATCCACTAAAAACTCCTCAAAAATATATATTTTTACAAATTACCTCGCCCGACACTAATAAATTTTTGCCGACACTCTTGGTAGTCATCACAATAGTATTTTTTTTCCATAGTGACTTACTACCTGTTTGAGTTATACACATGCATTAATTACCCTAATGAACTTGTAATGAGGAAGGTAACATTTTAGATTGAATGTACCTATATTTTTGTAGATTGAGAGTGGGGAAACATTTTAGGGAAAAATACCCTTATTACACCCGACTGGGATTTGAACTTCAATCTTCCCACGAGCAGCAATCCAGTCTAACAGTGTGTGTTACCCGCCGTGTTCAACTGACATGCTGAAGATGAAGAGATCACGGATGGATTCCGGTCGGGTGCACTCAGGTGGTATTTCCTAAATAGTTTTCCGCTCTCACTCCACGTAAATACGGATGCACCTCCTCTTAATTTAAGCTTCCCAATGCCTAGCAAATTAGAGTAATTAGTACATAAGCATATATCCCGAACGGGTAGTAAGACGCGGTGCTATGAATAAATATTAATAGCGTGTTTGGAACCGTTTTAAGAAAAAAACGTCCTCAGTACATACTACTGGGATTTGAACCCCAATCTAGTCACCAGCAAACCAGTCTAATACGAGAAAGTCGAATGAAAAATGTTTCCTTCCACTAGGTAAGAAATATTAAGAAAACCATACTAATTATTTTAGCTCAACCTAAAAATAAAGCAGCAGATTTCTGCATAGTGTGGTCTTTGATAAAAGCCGCACTCTAGCCTTTCCCTTCCAAGAAACTTGACACATGTAAACAACAGATTAGCTCGCTCCCCCTTCACTCTTTTATACTAAACTTGGACAGATATGACAACACCGCAACTCTAGCTCGGTGTCTGTTTAACAGTCCAAATAGTTCAATATATGGACGTTTCTTAGGAGTTGCGCTGATAGCGCTTCTCAACTTTTATAAGGTAGTCCTTCCACTTAACTTAGCTTATTTGAGGCTACTAAAATAAACAGTGAACACTTCCTTTAAAAGGTTCGTTAAGAGATTAGCTTGCCACCGGTTTGCTCTATTTGTGACTCAACTATGATATTATCCTTGTTGAATTAATTTAAGATTTCATTATTGCATTCTTATTACTACTTATTACTACCATTTCTAGCACTATTATTATGAATATAATTTTGCTGGAGGAACATAGAAATGTGTGTTGGATAAAAACATTCATAGCTTAGTTAGTGGAGCAGTTGTGTTTTAATACCTAAGTTTGTCTCAATCTGGACAACTCACTAAGATTTTCTAGCCAAAAATTATTTCAACCCACCAAATAATCCAATGGCAAATTGAATGAGTCCAAGAGCCATAGCCTTATCTCTTGGGTCAACACAGCGAAGTATAAGCAGCATACTTCCCACCTCTGATGTTGAGTGGACAAAAACAAATAAAGAGAATAGGATGATGTACCACACAAACTTATCGCAGGCCAAGTCACAGTAACCAATGCTGGCGATTGGTATAAAAGATGATTCCACTACTGAAATTGATTCATTATTATAATCTTGTTGCATACACAAGCAATCCGAATACTGAAACAGAGTAAAAGAGCTATTTTTAGGAAAAAAATTAATATTACAAACATAAAACAGTGATATATATATATATTAGTTGTGACAATTTTAATAACTGGGCCCCCCTAAACAGCCTATTATTAATATAATTAGTTTTAATAATTTTGGGGTAATAAATGTTTCTTCTGTTGTAAAGACAGTGAATATTTGTAACTATATACTCATAGCCTAGTGTAATTGAACATAAAAAAATCAATCAAAAGGCTATTTTTCTGAGAAATAAAAAATAAAATAATGACCTTGAAATCTGAGAAAAGTTTGCTTGACTAGCTGTGTTTAAAGATATTTGTGGTGTTTATGTTATTTTATGTTCATTGGTTTTGAGGGGAAAAAAATCTTTCTTCAAGTTCTGGTTTACATATTTTTAAGTAGATATTTAAGCTTTGTCACTCATAAATATCAGAGAGTTCTTGAAAAAAAAAATACATTATAAAGGCAGAGAAAAGTACATACCGTAACCGATAAAATTATCACAAGCATTTTTTATACTACTTTACACAAATGTAATATAATACAACTTATAATTTATATTTTTATGAACTGAGAAACCCAAAATCGCAAATGACACAATGTAATGTACAGTACATTGTTCTCTGACTTTATGATCTTAATATAAGTTTGATAGAATTTATCTAAATTTAAAGTAATAGTTATGAAAATGTAAGAATAATATAAACATTAAAGTGTGTATTGCTTATAACTTTGTATTCCTCATAATCAAGTTGAAATTCTAGTATATTTTGTTCACGAGCAAACAATGAAACCATAAACAGCAACTAAATAACTATTGCAACTAGTAGCAATATTATTTAAAATACCTCTAATATTTTGCCATCAACAATTGTTATATTTCGACAACCAGCATGACATGCTGAGAAGTATGTTTTTCCATCTCGACCACAAATAGGACTGAACTTGTCTTTGTCACAGTCACAAGTTGTATTACATACAGGTTCAAAGCTTGTCAATCTCCTGTAGAAAAATCTCAACATAATAAATGGTTATTTTTATCAACTAAAAGCAATGAAATTTTTTGATAGAATAAAATAAGTAAAAGTTGTAACAAGTACAAGTAAATATGAAATTAAAATTACACTTGGATCAAGGGATAAAATCTTTGGCTTAACTAGTCCCACTTAAGAGATCTAGGATCATCCTGTGTCCAGTTATACGACACTCCTGTGCCATTCACAAACATGCATGTTAAAATAATAGCCAGACAGAGAACCTTTGGCCTAGGATGCCTATGTTATTACCACTTAGCCATCATCTATGATGGACCTGTGAGATAGTCAAAAACATAGCCATAGTGATTAATAATGACATTTGTTTAGAGGTGAGGGTGTTTAAACACAGTACATTGAGATTAATATGGGTCAAGATTCAGTGTCATTTACAAACATATTTCAAATATATGCAAAGCTGTCCATATTTGGCACAAAAAAAAAAGTCAAACTGTCAAATTTCATATAACTACATTATATTATTATCTATTTTTATTAGATAGTGTATAAAAATACCAAATGATCCACTTAAAAGATCAACATTTATTCAATGTACAAAAATTAGCAAAAATAGATTAATAAACTGTTTATTTTTTTCCATGAAAATTCCACACATTATGACAGATGATTATATTTTATTGAATGTCATGGCAGTATTCAAACTATGAAATAAAGATAGTGAAATGTACTTATTTTGAGGAAATATGTTGTATTTTCATGAATATTAAAATCAATTCAAGAATTTGCTAGAACCAACAGGATAATCTCAAATTGCTTAATGGTGCATTAAACCAGAGATTCCAGGATGAATTCCATTTGTCAATATGTATTAATTAACAGCATTGACTCAGAACAAATATTAATTTAAGAATAATATGAGACAATACCCTCTACAAACTAGCATATTGGAATTATGTGTCAACACCACCAAATTTAAGCTTGAGAAGGACCTTTTTATCGGTAATATTTGAATGTGGAGAGAATGACCGTTGATTTGTCTCCGCTTCCTGGGGGGAAGGGGGGGTCAACAAGATGATGAACCTGAGTCGGTGGCCTAACCGTCAGGAAGGGGAAATAAATGTAGCTTCGAGTACCTTCTTCGCAGTTTGAATTTGCTAAGCTCCCATTGGTGCAAATTCAAACAAGGTGAGGAAGGGTGGGAAGGTAATGACCAGTTTTTAGCGGTCCAACCGAGGTTTTAAGTAGGATGGGACCGAGAAAAACAGGCACTCGTGTTAGCGAATCGGGGGTACTCAGGCGAACCGTGGGACGGGCGGGTGCAATAATTGTGGGGGGACTTCAATTATAATATAGTGCCAATACTGTGTTGCTAAGCATTCAAGATATACTCAACTTTTAAGTTACCTAATAAAGTGTATTATGTTAAAATTAACATTATTAATTCAGTATATCAACGATGTAGGCATAATCTGCGATAGATTAAATATCTAAAAACTCAACGACATAAAAGTGTAATCATTTAGTACCTACTCTATACCTTCACTAATTTAGCGGCCAGAAAGGGAGTTCTAATAGGATATCAACGGTGTAGGCATAATCTGTGATAGATTAAATATCTATGAACTCAACGACATAAAAGTGTAATCATTTAGTGCCTACTCTATATCTTCACTAATTTAGCGGCCAGAAAGGGAGTTCTAAAAAAGTATCATAACAAGCTAAGTACTCTTTTCAATATATTGTGTGTATATATAAAATAAATGAGTCACTCTTAAATTACTTTTTATGATTTCGATAGGAATTATAAAATGTTTAAATGTTGACAACTTTAACCATCATCGCTTGATCTGAGATTTTTATGTATTTTTCATATTTTAATTATATTTTAATTCAGTTAGAAATATGAAAAGTAAAATGTCATTGAATTAGGTTGTTTGGGACTGTATTTTCAGTTTTTATTTTACATATTTTACTGAATTATATATAATTTTGAAGATAATATAAAATAACATTTCACATAATTTTTATAATGGTGTTATTTTTATGTCTTGGAGAAAATGCTTTTAAATGATGTGTCACTAATTTTAAGGAAAAATTTAATTTCATAAAGGAATGTATCCAATAAAGGGATGGCAGTGAGCTAAGTCCAAGTCAAGTATTCTGGTTCGTCAGAGAGAATTACAGTTGCTATAACTTAAGTTTGTGGCCAACATTTTTATTGTTATGACGGGGAGGTAATGCAGCATTGCCAGATAGTGGCCTCAGAGAAATGTCTTTCGCACTGCATGTCAGTTTGTAAAAACAATAATTCTTGGTTCCTATTAGCTAGTTTTCCCATTGTTCTTTGGTCGGGAGAAGAAAAGGATATAAAGTGGTAAGACAAGGAACAAATGACAAAAATCAAACCCAAAATCAATCAAGGGAGTGTAGTTTGAAGTCCATCACAATAATATGACGGAAAGAACGGTCTTTTGAAAAGCAAACAAAACCAACCATGTCCATACATGTAAGAGTAATATTAATAGCGGCTGGTATAATGAATTCAAACATTTAACCTCAAACAGGAAAAAAAAAATAATTAAAAAATGCTATGAAACGGAATTTAAGAAATCTGGATTGTTCCGACGTTCACTTTTTTTAAAAAGAGCCGGCAACTGTGGGGGTTTCATTGAAAGTTTGTACTGTTTCTATAATTTCTAAAATCAGTTATATAATGTCATTTATTTAAGTACTGAGAAATTTAAGTGGTGTAAAACAAACTAATAATGCAGTACTATTTGTTAAAAGTATTTTTGCGTGTGTATATTTATAAGAGTACTTTTCTATTACTTATTTTAGAGATATGAAGCATAAAATTAAATTTAGTTTCAATAATATATGTATTATTAACCCTCCATCAGGCACAATATGAATCGTAACAACATTGGGTGCAACTAATTTTTAAGATTAACAATATAATTATCTCATAATTTTAATAAAATTTGGTTGGAAAAGTACTAAAACTGTTCAGTTTATTTAAATTTTGTATTAGAAACTTGAAATCAAGAACAAAACATTCACATGATTAGTAAAAATTATAAAACTGGCCACTGAAATTGTGCGTTCACGCAAAAATAATAATTTATGGTTGTGAACGATTAAACCATTAAATGTTGAACTAACACCATTAATAGTAATCTAAAATACAGTTTATACTTGTACTTATGTAATAATACATATTTTACAACAGTTTTAAGGAATAAAATTTGAAAATAATTGAAATTAGCAAAAACTTGCACAATTGGGCAAAACTATTCTTACGGATTATTCGTTCACAACTGAGGACCACATAACACTGAGAAAAACAATGACGCACCCATTGTATAGAAGGTGGTGGAGGGGGAAGCTAATTTACAGGAAAAATTCTAGCTTCCACACAAAAAAAAAGTTCCCTCTTCATCTTACAGATTAGTTGCACCCGATGGAGGGTTAATGTAGGGAGAGAAGGTTTATTCAATGTTACACATTTTCACATTATTACATATTTTGACTGATTTTGCTATAATATATTTATGTACAGGTACAGTAGGGTGGCCCGAAATTGACGTGTTTTATTTTTTAAATTTTGGGAATTTAAACTACAATAGCAACCAAAAGTTGCATTTTATATTAAATAGGGGTCATTTTATTTTTAATAAAATCTTATGCCCTTTACCAAATGCTTAATATCTACATTAACAATTCAGCGATTTCATAATATTTTGATAACGCTTAGTTTTAATAAATAAACAAGCTAATTTAAAAATACCATAATGCACCTATTTATGAGAGTATTTTATTAAAGATATTTATAAATAAACATAACTGATACTTATGGATAATTTTAACTGAAGACGTTTAATAATATTAATAAAATTTGTGAAAAATGTTTAAAAATCCACAAGTTTGTTTACTGTCTTACATATTTATATTGTATACAATATCGTTTAGTGAAAAATGCAATTAGAATCATTGTTAGATATGCTTAACTTTAAAATCATTTAAAGGCAGTGTGTTAGACTATTTTTAATTGGGCTTTATTCTCAAAATATGACATAATTTCTCGTGACTTAATTCTTGTTCGAATAAAACCATCTCTGGCCTCTGTACCAACCACTGAAGAAGACGCCTTCAGTTACTAACTTCACACACCCCTCTACAGACTGTGTGTGACAAGGAATACTTGTAAACTTTACCTTTGGTATAGTGCTTTAATTCAATATGGATTTAAGATCATCATCTGACAAGCTAACTAAAATCGAAGGAGACGTAAAATCATACTTGCCCCAGTAAATAAGATCAATATAATCTTTGACCTTGAAGTTCAATTTAGGAATTACAAACCGTCTTATGTCCATTGTTTGTTGTTTTCTAGCTTTAATAATGTGCCTCAATCCTAGCTCTTTAATATATGGACGATTATCAATTATCATAGACAAAAGAATGTTTTCTGGGTGGCTAAAGTAAGCATTACGTTGTATTTCAGGGTCCACAACTGTTTTAAGCTCATCATTCAGTTACCTTAGATAGTTGTACTGTTTTAACAACCTTCCGGCTACCATCTTTACAAGAAGAATGCACTTTTATCTCAAACCACATTAGTGCATACAGTCTAATTATAGATTCAACAAAATTGTCTAGATTTAAAGAAGGATTATCACTTTCTACATAAAGTCGCAGGATACTGTTGGAGTCACTGACTAAGCTACACGATCTAACCACTGTACCAATCACGAAAGGCGCTGCAGTAGCGCGAGTATCAAGAGTTAACCAATCATGCACTTTCACTTTCATAGTTGTTTTTCTCCTTCAAAACCGACCGCGTCGTTCTGTGCTCACGCTAACCTTTTTTTGTGTTAACTAGCCCATTAAGTGTATTTGTAGAGAGTGTTTACGTCTCAGACGTTGACTCTTGTGTACCCGACCTTGACCTTTGCTAACAGGTTATGGGCCCAGGCTCGTCGCGATAATTTTCGTGTGACCAATCGAAGATCGCGAAGCACGTAACTCTAACGGACATTGCGCCATTTTGAGTCTCGAAAACTCGTTAGTACGCCGCGAAGATGAACGTGACCGGCGTAAAGTTCGAAGTTTTAAATAAAGAGAATTATGAAACGTGGAAGATACAGATGCGGGCAGTTCTCATAAAGAATGATGCATGGGACTATGTGAGTGGAACATTCGTGAAACTAGAAGCGGTTACAGCCGAGCCGGCGACGATTGAAGCCGAACGACGGTGGAGAGAAGCCGATCCGAAGGCACAATCAGACATAGTGCTCGCCATGAACCAGTCGGAAATTAAACAGACTAAGGGCTGCGAGACCTCACGGGCAATTTGGGAAAAATTATAGGGAATATACCAGTCCAAAGGGCCGGCACGGAAGGCTGCTTTGTTGAATAATTTGATGTCCTTGAAGTTACAAGATGGCGGCGACATGCATGAACACTCTCGATGTTTTTTCGACATGGTGGATAGGTTGGCAGAACTGGAGGTTGACATTAATCAAGAGCTGTTGGCAGTCATGTTTTTGCGCAGTCTACCGGAGAGCTACGAAAACTTTCGTTGCGCCATGTCGTCACGTGACGCATTACCGCCTCTGGAGACGCTTCGAATCAAAGTTGCGGAGGAATTCGACGCGCGCAAGGAAACGAGCCGGAATTCAGCACAAAACGCGATGTACGCGGGAAAGTCGGCCGGAAATAATAAACGGGAAAAACACAGATGGGAGAAATTGGACAGAGACTATGGTGCGAAAAAGGACTCGAAAATGAAGTGTTTTAAGTGCAATGCGATCGGACACCGGGCGAAAAACTGTCATAAGACAAGGAAGTCGAACGAACAATCCGTTAAAAACGTCGAAAGCGTGTGCCTAGCCGCGACAGACATGTCCAACAACGGTGCATTTCGAATCGGAAATAATGCGGATCGCGTCAGCTGGTGTTTCGACAGCGGGTGCACGTCTCACATGTGTGGGAATATCGAGTCGTTTGCACAGATCAGTCGGAACTTTGATCACGGAAAGCTAAATCTCGCGAACGGAACATGCACAGATATCAAAGGAATCGGTACCGTGTCAATCGGGACGAGCGCGAGTGGTAATAAAAAGGTGATCGAATTCAAAGACACCTTGTTTGTACCGGACCTACGCGCCAACCTTGTTTCGGTCGGGAAGGTTACCGACAAGGGATACAAAGTGATTTTTAGTGAGACAAAGGCTGAGGTCATCGATCAGGATGACAACGTTCTGCTTATCGCGAAACGGGAAAACGGACTATATTATTTCCCAGAATTGACAGACCAGGAATGCAGGAAAATCTCAGGCCCAGATGACGCCGCACTTACTCCAATGAAGAATTCCATTGAGGATTGGCATGCTCGCATGGGACATCTTAATGTCAAATCACTTCGCGAGGCCATCAAGGCTGGATCAATTCAAGGAATCAACGTCGAGGGCATCAACAATGATTTTCAATGCAGTGTTTGTCTCCAAGGGAAGATGTGTCGCACTCCATTTCCAAAGGTTTCGGAGAGAGTGTCAGTACTGGGTGAGCTCATACATTCTGACATCTGCGGTCCAATGCGAGTAGCCTCACATGGAAAGAAGCTCTACTTTGCTACTTTCATAGATGATTCTTCGGGATGGTGTGAGGTGAGATTCATCGAGCATAAGAACCAAGTGATGGACGAATTCGATAGTTTCAGGGCACTTGTGAGCACCCAACAGGGAAAGGCGGTTAAGTGCTTACAGTCGGATAATGGACGCGAATATGTCAACAAACAGTTTGACGAGCTGCTCCAAAGGCATGGCATCTTGAGGCGTTTGACCGTACCTCACAACCCGCAGCAAAATGGAGTTGCTGAGAGGAGAAACAGGACACTGATGGAGATGGCACGCTGCCTTCTAATTCAGTCCGGACTGCCACCGACTTTTTGGGCGGAGGCCGTCAACACCGCAAACTTCATACGCAATAGGTCACCAACAAGTAAACTAAAGGGAAGAACCCCGTACGAGGTTTGGTTCGGGAAGCCACCGGACGTGTCCAGCTTTAGGATCTTTGGGAGCGAAGTCTTCGTCATGGACAGAACGCCGGGCAAGGGGAAGCTGGAAGTACGATCAAAGAAAGGCATCTTCGTGGGTTATAGCTCAGAGTCAAAGGCGTAAAGGGTATGGCTACCGGAGCAGAGGAAGATCGAGGTATCCAGAGAAGCGATCTTCATGGACAGGACTCCGATCCAGTCAATGAAGAGGTGGGAGGACTTACTACCGCAGGACGACAAGCCCCCAAATTTGTTAAGTTCATCAGTTGACGTTAACGCAACAGAGAATGAAGATCAACACGTCATGATCAACCTTTCTAACGGTAGAGAATCGCATCATCCGATAAAGGAGCCATTGCCAGAGGCACGTCCTAACGAGTACGAAGACGCTGAGGGTTTTCAAGGTTTTCCCCCAGATGAACCATTGAAAAATGTAAGAAGAGGTCCAGGAAGGCCAAGGGTATTGCGGACCGGACGTCCCGGAAGACCCCCCAAAGTCTATGCAATAGCGAATCATGCAGTCAAGGACGACTTCGCTTTTCTGAGTGAAGTTCCAGTTGTTCGAGCATTGACAAGTAAGGATTCAACCGAATGGATTATGGCTATGGATAATGAAATGGAGTCAATTCTCGCAAAGGACACGTGGCATCTGGTGGACAGGTCAAAAGCATCAAGGGTGGCTAAGGATATGGGAACTGGCTAATCAATTTATCACCAAATTAGGGCAGGCCTTGAACTCCAAATTTAGACTTAAGTTTAGTCAATATGCATACATTTTAAATGTATATAGTATGTATATATGTATATAGTTTCAAAATCATTAAAAAAGTATTTGATCATTCCAGTAGATTTTTAAAATTTCCTTGATTACTTTCTCTCTATCTTACAGGTAGAGAAAGTATGGTGATCGTCAAAAAAATCGAACTCGAGATTTTGATGAATTTTGACGTTTCATGACTTCCTGAATCCGAAAAAGTGGTTTTTGAATTTCTGTCTGTCTGTCTGTCTGTCTGTCTGTCTGTCTGTACCTCCAACTAGAGCCTAAACTATTTTACCGATTGAGCTGAAACTTGATATCTAGGGTTTTCATAGGGTTGCCCCGAGGGGTTTTTGGAATTGGATATCTACCCCTAAAATTAAGGGTAGTTTACTGAAGGGAAAAAAGAGAAAAAGTCGATTTTCTCAAAATCGGCTCTAACGATTTTGATTAAATTTCATTTATGAACATTAATAAATATTCCAAACAAAATGGCTACTCTCAATATTTCGGCAAAATGGCTTTAAGGGCTCCGGTCTGATGCGTAAATTAACATTTTTTATAATAGCTCCGAAACTATTTGAGATATGAAATTACTTAGCATTACAAATATGTATATATATTTATAATACAAATATTTTATTCGAAACATATTTTTATAAAATCAATAATTTTCAATCTATACGCAATTATATATATATTTTTAGCTTTTTGGACATTAAAGCTTAAGTATTGCGATCGTAAAAAAAACTAACCTGAAATGTTGATGGATTTCGACGTCTCATGACCCCCCGAACCCTAAAAAATAGTCTTTGCAATGCCGTCTGTCTGTGTGTCTATTAAAACTTAAAATTAAGGGTAGTTTACTGAAGGGCAAAAAGAGAAAAAGTCGATTTTCTCAAAATCGGCTCTAACGATTTTGATTAAATTTCATTTATGAACATTAATAAATATTCCAAACAAAATGGCTACTCTCAATATTTCGGCAAAATGGCTTTAAGGGCTCCGGTCTGATGCGTAAATTAACATTTTTTATAATAGCTCCGAAACTATTTGAGATATGAAATTACTTAGCATTACAAATATGTATATATATTTATAATACAAATATTTTATTCGAAACATATTTTTATAAAATCAATAATTTTCAATCTATACGCAATTATATATATATTTTTAACTTTTTGGACATTAAAGCTTAAGTATTGCGATCGTAAAAAAAACTAACCTGAAATGTTGATGGATGTCGACGTCTCATGACCCCCCGAACCCTAAAAAATAGTCTTTGCAATGCCGTCTGTCTGTGTGTCTATTAAAACTTAAAATTAAGGGTAGTTTACTGAAGGGCAAAAAGAGAAAAAGTCGATTTTCTCAAAATCGGCTCTAACGATTTTGATTAAATTTCATTTATAAACATTAATAAATATTCCAAACAAAATGGCTACCCTCAATATTTCGGCAAAATGGCTTTAAGGGCTCCGGTCTGATGCGTCAATTAACATTTTTTATAATAGCTCCGAAACTATTTGAGATATGAAATTACTTAGCATTACAAATATGTATATATATTTATAATACAGATATTTTATCCGAAACATATTTTTATAAAATCAATAACTTTCAATCTATACGCAATTATATGAATTTTTTTAACTTTTTGGACATTAAAGTTTAAGTATTGCGACCGTAAAAAAAAACTAACCTGAAATGTTGATGGATGTCGACGTCTCATGACCCCCCGAACCCTAAAAAATAGTCTTTGCAATGCCGTCTGTCTGTGTGTCTATAAAAACTTAAAATTAAGGGTAGTTTACTGAAGGGCGAAAAGAGAAAAATTTGGTTTTCTCAAAATCTGCTCAAACGATTTTGATTAAAATTCGTATCTAGGCGTTGATTAAGATTATAAATAAACTGGCTATTTTCATTTTCCTATGAAAATGATTTTTAGGGTACTTTACAGAAGCGTTAATTTCCGTATCTCCACAACTATTTGAGAAACTAAACAACTTATCATTGCAAAATTGTAGGACTATTAGAAATAAAAAACTTTTATTTGACATATATTTTTATAAAAGCAACAGTTTCTGAGATATTTGCAAATATATTAATACAATTTTGTGAGCTTTAGTTGTAAACATATACTACTTAAGTCTTAACGCAATAATTCTCCAATGCCATAGAGTAATTAAATATAAGTATCTAAAAAAGTATGTTATTTTTCCTTAAAGCTCTTAGGAGAAATGTTTGCATAGCAATGATCTATCTCCATTTTAGACTCAATAGTCAATATTTACATTTTTTATTGGTCAAAATGTATAAATGAATAATTAAATATCAATGCGATGACTTGAAGATCTGCAACACCTTATAAAATGTTAAAATTTTAACCAGAAATCGAAATTTTAATACGAAGTGTTGACCCTTGTGGAAGACATTAAACTGTTTGAAATGCTCTTAGGTGGACAAAGATGCGCCTCTTTTCTCATTGATTCTATATCATTGTATATTATTTTATGCGTGTTCTTATGTGGAGTGGTGATGATACAATGTACATTATTCCGTTCAGAAATCTTACGAGTTTATAGAAAGAGAGAGAAAGTCTGTGCGGTGCGCCGTACCATTTATTTTTTCAATATGTCTATTCCATGGGGTTTTTTTTTCCAGGTGTGTATCAACCCTGCTAACCTTTATATAATGAAAGAGAATTAAAAAGTCTGTATTTAGTTTTAATATACAAATAATGTTTCTAGGTTTAGTTTAACTACTGTCAAAATAATAAATTAACATACGATAATTTATCAAGATAATTATAACATTATAATTATTGTTTCAGGGTTATTTTACAGTATTTACAAAAAACCAAACAAAAAACTAAGCTTCACACCTTAAACCAAAGTTTTTTTTGGTGTTGATTTTTATTTGTAGCTCATTATGGATAAAATGTGGGTCTCTCTTCCTAGTGTTAATTTTTATAAGTGAACAAAACAAAATGAAAATAGTCTGAGAGATATTGCATGGAAAGATACCATGAAAATGTTATATGTTTAACAAAGTGGACAGAGACTTGTGATATAAATTAAACATGCCCATGCCAAATAAGACTTAATACAACTCAATTTTAGAAAAATCTTCTGAGAATACTTAAAACACTGTTCTTCCAAATAAATATCTAGGAGCATTTTGATATCACATAGTTTTATAAAAATACTTTTGTGAAGGTGTAAATATCCTATTGTCTTACATTGCTAATGACGATCCACCCACAAGGTCATTAAGCAATGGAACGCAAAACATGAGCAAAAGTCAACATTACAAAGCAATGCTTTAAAACATATTAGTACATGTACGCTTAACAACTTAGTGTTTGGATATAAAGTAGTGTGCTTACCCCCCACTTTTCTGCAAACCAGCAAAATCATCCATAGGGCAGCCAATGAACATCAATATTCCCATTCCTAAAAATAATGTAAATGTGGCACATGTAATATTTTAGTGCCAATGTGCTGGATACATATTAGTACCCTAATATATAATAGAGGGTGAACAAGTTTAAGGATTCGCACCCTCATTAATTTGGAGAGTGAATAAAAAACCAAATTGAAGAAATAGCCATACCTTTTACATTCAGCCAAATTTAACTTCAAAATTATTTAGTTTTCTTTTTTTCAACACCTCCTATTACCCATCTGGACTATACACATACAGGGTGTAAATGAATACATGTTACAAACTTTTAGAGGAGTACGTAGGGGGTTCATAGTAGACCAACTTTTTATAAAGAACTTGTGTCTGGTAGCGCATTGCTTGCACGTTGCGGAGTAGAACTGTTTATAAACAAAAACAAATTATAAAAACACATTAGATTTTCCATGTCATGACCATGTGAGGTGACTTGACCAAAGTAAACGTCAAAATGTTTTAATACAACTCCCTAATCTCTCTTAATGTGTCAGAGTAAATTATGGATGGGTATAAGTTAGGATTACGCTAACATGGTGTTAATGTACAGCGAAACTCATAATGGTAGGGCTGATCACCAGCTTTATGCAAAGCATTTTCCAATTCATCCAACTCCAGCTCATACAGTGTTTGCCAGAGTTGTTCAAAGATTGTGGCAAACAGGAACTTTCACAGTCGGCACACGGTTGTTTTGTTTACCGATGAAGCTCCCTTCACCAGGGAAGGCATTTTCAACTCCAGAAACAGCCATGTTTGGGACAAGTAAAACCCTCATGCCACTCACTCCACTAGATTACAACATCAATTCAGCATAAACGTGTGGGCTGGTATTACCGAAGGTCATTTAGTTGGTCTGTACCTTCTTCCACCTCGCCTCACCAGCCCCGTTTACTTGATAATCCTGCAAGAAGTATTTCCAGAACTGTTGGAAGAAGTACCATTAAAAATTCGTCAATAGATGTGGCGTCAACAAGATTGTGCACCACCACACTTTTCACTCGCCGTCGGAGACATCAGCAAAGTATTTGTGGACAGATGGATTGGTCAAGGGGGACCAGTAGAATGGCCTCCACGCTACCAGGACTTTGCTCCGCTAGACTTGTTTCATGTTGTTGACATGAAAAGTCTGGTTTATGAAAACCCTGTTAAACTGAGAAAGATGTGCTAGTATACATTCTCACTGCAAAGCAAGATATCTAAATGAGGCCTGAAATTTTAAAAATAATATACTAACATGCTTCGCAGGTGCAATGCTTGTATTGAAGTTGGTGGACATCATTTTGAGAAAATTATTGTTGCCCTCTGCTTTGACATTGCTAAACATTTTTGTATGTAATGTAAGCAAATAAAGTATTATGAGAATTATTCATGTTACTGAACATACTAACAGTTCCAGTCTGCAACGCGCAAATCGTATGTTTTCAGACACAAGTCCCTTATTAAAATTTGTTCTACTTTGGAACCCCTACAACACTTAAAGTTTGTATCTTGTATTCATTTACACCCTGTATATTACACCATTGGCTTAAAGATGAGGGATAGTACAGTTCAGAAAAAAATTACCTATTTTTTGTAGAGAAAGTGGGAAGTCATTTTGGAAAAACTACCCTCAATACACAATCAACCAAGATTCAAAAACCCGACCTCCCTGTCACTGGAAACCCAGAATGAGTGAACCTGACATTTAGTTTGTGTGCCCATCAGTGTAAATAATAATAATAATAATAATAATAATATTAATAATAATGATAATTATTAGCACCGTGTTTTACTACCCATTCGAGTTATATGCTTATGTACTATTTACATTTGCGTGGAGAGGGAGAGTGGAAAATCATTTAGGGAAAACCCCTCCCAGTTCATCCGACCGAGATTCGAGCCCCGATCTCCCTGTACTCGGCAGTAAAGCTCAACACAAATCTAGCGCGTTAGATAACTACGCCACCGAGGCGGATCTATCAGTGTAAATAACTACACAAATTGATTTAAGATACTTGTTAAATATCTATACTCTGCTTAACACCAGGAATAGCTGTGGTTGATGGCATAGAGCTTAAAATGTGGCCAAATTAAAGTTCGAGACAATGATTAGAATCACAATAAATAGATAAGAAAGATATTTTTTATTTAATATGAATGTTGTTTAATGTGTCAGTAGCCTTACATCAGATAAGTGCCTGCAAAGCCATAGTACTAATGTTAACATCATTTGAGTAATATAAATTAAAAACTAATCTTAACTGACTTTTTTTTCTAAAGAAATGTCATACTAAGCATGTTGATTATACACACAAAATAATTAAAAGGAAAATTTCAACTGTGCATTATAATTCAATAAAAATATGAGCACAGGGAGTGAGTGATCTAGTTATTCTTTTTTTGTAAAATTTTATCAATGCCCAACATTTAAATAGTGACATTTCTTATGTGAAGTTCAATTACCTACTTTACAACCATACACTTCACCTCTTGCCTATTAGAAGTAGGTGGCTTTAGGATAAAAATCAAAAAGTTAAAATTAGGGTTTCCGGTTCAGAATTCTTGTCCTAGTGACCCTGGACAGTTTTACCTATCGTTAGAGGACTGGGGTTAAGACTCTTAAAGGAAATGGTAGTTTAATTGGACCAACCTTACTCAAACCACACAACATATGAATTATTAAATATAGGCCTACTAAATAAGTGAAGCTTGTGGGATATAGCGGAGCAACATTTCGGGGAATATGATATGCCCTTAATTGGAATATGTTGCATGTTGGCTCTAAATACATTATATATATTTGTACATAAAAATAAACATTGAATGAGTTATAATAGTGACATTAACCTTATGAAGTTCTAGTTGTTTTAGAGGTTTGACTACAATCTGTGATATAAAAGAGAAGTACACTTTGAATTTTTTATATATATATATTTATATTAATGATGTTTACCTTGAGAAGCCATAGTTGTTTGGAGCATATATTACACTGTATTGGTGTGAAACACAGATTAACATGGTAGTACTAGGTACCTTACAATAGGAACACATCCAAGATATTAAATAAGAATAAAAACTATGAAGTTTAGTAGGAGTATGTTTTGTTGACAGTACAAGCATTTGTTGGCTTCAATTTATAACATTGGAATGAAGATAAACATAGAATAACTCAAAACATTAATTTGTCAAGGTATCCATATTAGCCCATGAAAGCATTTAATTTCCCTCTTTTATACCATTTTTAATTTAGAACAGGAGTAAGAAAAATAAACTTGAGATATTATATCATTTTTAATTTAGAACAGGAGTAAGAAAAATAAATTTGAGATATAGGACTTTTAGAATACTCTTAAATTTCTTTACTAAACTATCTCCTAAGTGTAAACATAAGCTTTTATTTAGTGGGAGAGAGGGCTAATGCCTTAACTTGACCAGATAAATAAAAAATTTGGTCGGCAAAATTCAATCCTCTCGGAATGATTTCCTTTCCATATTTTAGTAAAATGAAGCTATTGTATTTACAAATGAAATGGAGAACATTTCAATTTCAGCTTTTGCCACGAAAATTGCAATGAAACAAATCAAGAAAAGTATACATAAAAAGTAAATTTAATAGTGGAAACCCTTTCGGATTTTGCTAACCCACCTTTGTAAAAAATAATAGTATTCACAAATTTAGTTATGAACGCTCATTATTATGAAATCATTTAGAGATTTGCTTTTTTTCAGTGATTTGAAAATTTGGTGTCATCTGTTTCGATGGTTGGCTTCAGAAACACCAATTAATTATTTTAAAATTACTATAAAGAATGTGTACCAGTACCTGACTCCCCATATTGGTTCTTAATATAAAACAATGAAAGAGGATAGAAGGGACAGGCCTACACACTTACCAGAAAACTAAATGCCTAAAAACATTCACAATTAAAAACACAAAACATACATAATTATGAAATTCGGGGTACATCAGTCCCCTTCTTCAGCAGAAGAGAGTAAAACACCAACTGAACTATGGCAGCATGAATAGAGGTGGATCATGGTCACTAAGATACTGTTGCTGCCTGTTTCTTGTTGAGTTGGTTAAGGGCTTATCTTTTTTTTTTCTTTCATAAATTGAGTTTTTGGTGAAAATGGCCTCTTTGGATAAGGACTCATGTTTTTACAAGATATGTAAAAGAAATAACACAATTGTGGTGTGCCCATATCAAAATTAACATGATATACTTCTTACTTTTGGATACTTGTGAAGCAGTTAGGACTCTAGAAACACAGTATCTCTAAATATTTTAAATGGATAAGGACTCATGTATATGATGGGCCTTTATCCAAATGCAGCTCTGCTTGTGAGATATTTTTTATGTACACAGTTATACTAAGTGTGCATGGGAAATCACAATACAATGTTGATTTTGCTTCTCCCTACAGATAAAAGTCTGGTGGGGTAAGATCCGGCGAGCGAAGTGGCCAGAAGGTTTTAGAGATGACACGTTCTCCAAAAATCTTATTCGGAAGTTTCCTATAGTTGTTAGATGTGTGCGCAGTAGCGCCATCTTATTTAAACCCGGAGTAGGTGACTTTGTCTTCCTCTAGTTGGCTGATGAAATCATGGAGAACTCAACACTAGTAGTCACTGTTTACTGTTTCTATAAAGATTAAAGGGCTAACAATGCGCTATAAGCCAAGTTTCTGGTCACTCAACGATGTTTCATACACAGTATGATATTCTTCGACGTCAACAGTCATGTTTATGTGCTGTTGCAAGCCCAATACTTTCCTATTGTGTCAACTTGCATAATTATTTTAAGGACTCCTTAGCATAGAGTCAGAAATGTCCAACAACTGGTAATTGTTGTATCTATTGCATTCTCAAAAGAAGTGTTACACAAGAAAATCACTTTCTTCAGCTGAAAGAACCATAGTGAGTAGAAACTGAACTAAACACTCAACGGCAACTTTGATATTGACAACCAACTGTGCTGTCACGTACTGTAGCCTAAGGGCACAGGGCCTTTCCAAACACACTATGTAACATGAACGCAAGATTTCAGTTTGTTGTGGAAAATCTTGAATTAAAGTTTGACCATCCCATCCATATCTCTAATATGACAGAGCAAATATTTAATGTTGGATGTTATATCAGTCTAGCTTGAGTAAACCAACTTGCGAGGTTTCACACCAAATTCATTGTCTCCTCTTATCGTGTGTAAACCTATGCCAAGATAAAAATTAACGTATGAGAAAATAACCTTAGCTCAAGGACTGGACTAACCTTAACCAAATGCTTGGAGTTGACCAATAGAAATCAAAGACAAAGATCCATTTAACTGGAGGTTAAGTCTATTTTGATCCTGAAAGCATGCAAAACACTGTGTTGCGAGAACAAGCTGTTTAGGGACANGGGGGGGGGGGGGGGGTAATGGAGCAGGGTATTTACATTTGTGTCACTCACACAGGTGATCGTGTAGACAGAGGCATCAGTCTCAGCTAGTTTGGTTTGACAATGATGAGGATATCGGGTTCGAACCTTGGCAAGGTGTAATTTGAAGTTTCCACAGAAATGGGTGTACATTTTCTCTAAATTTTACTGTCATCTCTACTACAATAGTGTAAATATGTAGATAGTCCAAATGGGAAGTAAAACTTTCTTTATTCACAATATAAACATATTACTGCTATATATAACTATAATAATAATAATAATAATAATAATAATAATAATAATCTTCCTAAAAGAAAATAGCTTGTTCTTTGCAGATACATGCCTTAATTCCTGTTTAGTTTATTTGTAATTCCTAGTAAATGAAGACAGGATGAGAAGGGTAGATTTAAGGAAATTAAACTACCATTTCCTTGAAGAGAAAATGGAAAACTATTTACGGTATAAGCCCTCTTCAATGCACAGAGTTTTGAATAAACAATGACCTTCCTTGTCAAAAACGCGTGGCAACAAGTACAATCTACATCAACCCTGCATACCTGCTAACATTTCACATGTCCAATTTACTATACTAAGCAAATAAAAATGAGAACATAAAGTTCATTACAATATCTTATATGTTTTGTGATTTACTGAATTAGGAAGCAATTTATATTCCTTGTTTCAGAAGTGCTTCAAATTTTAAATATATAATACATTTTTGGATTTATTAAAATCTATTATAGTAAATCAAACATTATTCATACAAGCATGTAAAGAGAAAATAATAGATGGTATACTATTCGCCATGTTTTGAAATATTTTAAATATTCAATCTATATATTTAAATTTCCACAAGAGTTATTTTGGTACAAACAAAATTTTAAGTACAAACCATTTATCAATTTATAATTGTTTTTACAAACTTTGATGTGTGTTAGCTAATTTAATAATATTTCTTTCCAAAAACATAAGCATTGTTATGAGCACCTGATGGTAAGATTCACTTTCAGTAGTTTACTCAAACTCATGTTTGTTCATTAAGGATCTTTAGAATGCCCTTTTTGAACAAATAAATTATTATATCAACATTCAACTTACTAATTTGTTTCAAGACTAAGGTGGCTTGAAATCATTGCTGGCCAATTGCTTAGATAGTGTGTTTAGTTTGGGCTAGGGAGATCAGAGCTTATTATTAGTCCTAGAGACATTAAAATTACTATAAAACATATTTAAAGTTGTTGTTTGCCAATGCTCTGGATCTTGGATTTCTTCCATTCTCTGTCTAGCGTCCAAATAGGATTTCGTTAGCTGGGTTGGTATACTCCTTGTATTTTGGTTATTGCTTGACACTGAAGCAAGTGTTCTCCATTCATAATAATATCTGGTAGTTTGAACAGGGTGGGTACATTGGGGTGGGGTACAAATTTTTAGTCTATGAAGATGTGAAAATAAACAATCATGTCCACTGGTTTGTTGGAATAGAGCTACAGCTTTTCTTCTTGGTAAATCAGGAATCAGGTTTTTATTTTCAATAATTATGCTCCATTTTTGAATTATTCCATTAGTTTAGTCTTAAACTTATGTTTGGTCCGCAGTGTGAAAGAATGATGCCATGTTTTTAGTTCTCAATTAATATAATTTTCATATGGGTATAGTGCTGTTATAGCTTGTAATGTTGATCTTGAATCACTTAATACAGGCATGTCAAACTTGCGACCCAATCTATGATTTTGTGCAACCCGCGGAGCTTATAGTGAAACAACATTAAATGTGGTCTGATCAATAGTTCTTTGCGGTCATCGAAGCTTATAACGAACAAACATTCAATCCGGGCCCTACTCTTTTTTTTTCATAAACCCGACTGTACTGTGGTGGTGAGTATAAAGAGGTAGAGAAACAGATGGTGGGTGAGAGAGTGTCAGCAAGCAGTGGAGTGATACATTCTTGTCCCCCTTCCGAGAAACCTAACTGATAACATTAGCGTGGCAATATCACTGCAAAAAACAAGCTGACACAAAAAAAAATTGTTTTCATTGGAAGATTCATACTTCAGAGTTAAAAGATACCAACAATATTGAAATCATTCTCATTTGTCTGCCGTAGCAACTGGTGTAGTGGGACTTCTTCTAATTGTATTTGGTGAAATACAAATAAATGGTAACATAAACGTAATTTGAATAGATTCAAATTGAAATATTTATTATTAGATTTAGTAAAGGGTGACTTGTTAATAACACTTCAAATAGTGTGCCCCTCAAAATTTATTTTTCAAGGCCTTTAAAACACAAAATCAAAGCGGAAGGTCATGTGTTTCAGAAAAAATAGGAGCCAACATATTTTGTCCATCAAACAAATAATAACATTGTTTGTCTCGTATGTAAACAAACAATTAGTGTCTGTAAAGAATACACTATTAATTGGATCATAGTACTCACAAGGAGAAGTGTGATTTATTTGTTAGAAAAATGAGAAGATAAATTGAACGAGTTGAGATTATGTCTTAAAAACAACTACATATTTTTCAATGTGTTAGTAAGGTAAATGAGACCGCAGTGAAAGCCAGTGATGCCATGTCACTTTTGATTGTTTTGAATTGTATCAAATTCAAAACATTTTACAGATGGGAGATTTACAAAAAAATGCTTGATTGAAACTGCAAAATTCTGTGTCCTGATAAGGTAAGAAATTATCAAAGTATTAGTCTCACACGAAACACAGTTATAGCTGAATGCATAAATAACATTGCAGATGATTAGAGAAGTCAATTATGTAACATTTCTCAATCTTTCTCCATAGCTATGGATGAAAGCACAGATTCCAATGATGTCGCGCAACTTGCTAACTGCCAAGCTTGTGACTCCAATTTTGTTATTAGAAAATAACTTTTAGAATTAATTCCTATTCATGGAACCACTGTTGAAGAGATTTTTTATGAAGAGGACTGTTGCAAAAATATGAACTGCGACTGGATAAACTTGTGTGTTTAGTGACCGATGGTGCACCGGCAATGTTAGGTTGTAAAAGTGGTACTGTAGGAAAACTGAATGCCACAGTTGGTCGTAAGATTCCTAATTTTCAATGTATCATCCATTAGGAAATGTTGTGTTGCAAAGTTTTAAAAGTGGATCATGTTTTAAAACAAGTTGTAGGAGTAATCAATTTTATTCCAGCCCATGGTTTGGATCATTGACAATTTGCTTCCCTACAGAGTTGTATTAAAATTGTATTGATGTCTTCTATTTCTTCATCAAAATGAGTTGTGTTTGTACCTAAGGACAAATAAAAGTTGAAGAGTTTACAATAGATTCTGGCACCAGCATTTCCAGTCCTATATATGAGTGATCAATATATAGATATTTGTAACCACTTATTTTCAATAGAAGAATGTATGATTTCTAAAGTTAGTAATTTTAAATGCAGTGTGTCTAAATTATTCTTTGCTTTAATTGTCCTTAACAATTAATTTCGAGCTGTGATACAGGACATGTTGGGAAAAGTAGATTTTCAATCTTAGTAATTGTTGCTATGTTTTATTTTTTCTGTAGTGTATTGACTTTCTGTATAAAAGCTTCCTGGGCCTTAAACGATCTGTGAGCTTAAGAAATTAAAATTTCAGTAATATTTTAACTCGCAGATCATTTCACACAAACTATTTAGCAAAAAAACCCGGCGTGTGAGCGTTGTTTAGTTCAAGAGATGCGCGGCTCATAAGTGTCCAGTCTAGTTAGGCGTGATGTCATTATAATCCAGCTGCAGTTAAGCAGTTACAGCGCGACCTTTCTACTATGCACACATTACCATTCTGTGTTATTTGTAGTTTGTGCTCTTTCTTTGTTATGCTCTGACAGACATTATGGATGTGAATATCAAACCATACCAGTTTGAACCAGAAAGAAGACATACCAAGGATGATTCACTTACCGGTAGTGACAGTGATGAAATTATTCTAAATACGCCAGGGCGATCTAATTCAGGAAGTTGGTGTTTGTGTAGACTATGTTTAAACATGGTAATGAACTAGGAATTTGTGTGTTGCTGTAAGGTTGGTAATGTTAAAACTGTTAAATCAGATCAATATCAGTGAATTACACTTAATCCCTCATTTAACAGGATTATCCTAGACAGTAAAGTGCTAACAATGACACGGCATAATTTAAGCCTTAAAAAAAACCGAAACAAAAAAAGTCTTCTCAGTTTAGACAGTTTCATAAACAGAACTTGTCGCTACGCTGCTTATGGTGCAGTTAACGCAATATGGAACAAATATCCCGAACATAATGGTATTTATAAAGGATTCAAACTTAGAGGTTAGGGCTCCCTGCACTGCATATTACGCGACAGACTTTCTATAAATATTGACATTTTTCTGTATTTTATATACATTACATAGTACATATTATGTAATGTAAAATACTATATAAATAATTAATCAATTCAAAAAATACTTATAATATTATTTTTTAAATTCAGTCCCAATGCTGTGTGTGAATAAAGTTTTAAAAATGTCCATGTTTACAAAACATCATGGAACCTTGAAAACTGATTAATTTCACCTAAGGACTGTGATCGAGGAATGGGAGCAATACACCTTGGCACGTCAGTTGCTGCGTATGGGTCATGGCCATCTCGAAGATCCGACTATCTCGTACTGCCTCCATAACCATTGAAAGAATTTTGTTTCTCCAATTACGTGTTTTTGTCTTGTAAGTGTTTACACCAACCCATTTCTTTAATGGTTTCGAATATTTGAGTTTACGTCCAGCATAGGTTTTTCCTAACTTAGAATTGAAATCCAGTATGGATAATAATGTACGTGCAACCATTCCATTATAACTGAAGTGATTTCTCTTAGGCTTATATTTTAGCGCAACACTGTGGAAATATTATAGTTTGCCAGTGTGACAATAGTTTTTAGTGTGCCGTACATCTTCTAATAATTTGTCATCATAATTTTGGAAATAGCATGAAACTCTTCTTTAGACTTTCTAAACCATTTCTTTTCTTTTGAAGTCATTGAGTTCTTTGTGTGTGCAGCCATTTATATATTTACTGCTGGTCCAAGTATAGGTGTTAAGGATATGCTTTAAAATGGAGGTGAATTTTTCAATGAGAACCTCATCGTTTCCCTAGCATGTTTGGAAAGACCACCATAAGTGATTTATAATACTTGATGTTCAGTCTTTTATAAGTTCAAACTCACTTCCTGCTGCTTTAAGCTTTTTTGTTAAAGATTTGGAGATATGCCATACTTGACAATTCATGGATTATTGTACTGAACTTAGTACGCATCTTTTTCGAATGCCACAATGTCGATCAGTCACAAGAAGTGTGACTGTGCACTTTTTTAATAACCTGCCTAGTAAAGTTTCACCTACCGGTTTTTCCAGCTCACCTGCTACTTGTCCCTTCTGTACTACACCAAAGTTTACGATTCTCCCACTATCAATGGCCGTTGAAGTATTAGTCACATATTTCACATAGAAATCAGGGCTGTCGAACTGTCTGTCACCTGCTAGTCTCACCTCATTTGCGTTTTTGAAATTGGAACTTTGTTCGTTGAACTAAAATATTTTTATTGCAAGAACTACATACCGCTTAATAATATTATAGAAACAGTTATTGGAAATAATTTTAAGGTCTAAGGCATCTGAAAAAGTTTCTAAATAAAGAATAGCTCATACCACACAAATACATTGACGTTGTTAGTCATATGTTTAGTGAATATCGCCTATTACTATAGACTGTAAATGCCATACACAAATATGATCTTCTGTACACATTGTAGTTACTACAAGTGAAGATCCTTTTACACTTGACTGTACATCACATACAGCTCTACCACACAGCAAGCAAAATTCGAATAGTTGAAGAAGGCAATCAAACACCACTATAAAAAGGTGCACGCCAAAACTTTTCCATTTTTTTGCTTGGCTTTCAGTATTGTGTTTCTTATTTCTCACTATCCGGACTTATGCTCTCGTCACAGTGTAATTGTCATCACTATCGTCATTGCCTTCCTCCATACTGTCTTCGGTTGTAGGAAAAAGATTCCTATAACACTCTGTACCGAGCTCACCTTGAATTTCTTCATCGTGACTGCACTTACATGATTCATTAGTTTCGTAGCAGCTCTCATTTCTGGGCCCATTAGATTCAACAGCTTACCACCTCGCAAATATCAAATGCACTCGAACACGCACTGTCGTGAAGGTCTTCTTCAACAATCTTCTTCCTCTGGTAAGTAGACTAGGCAAACTGTGAAAACTTACATCTTTATTTTTATCAGCACTGTTCGGACACATATAAACACAACAACGGGATCTTCAGCGACACGACACACAGATAGCTCGGCTTGGGACTGTGGTTGCAGGTGTAAGGAGACAGTGTGCGGTAGCCTATCGTGACGTCATCACTGTCTGCTCGCTTGTACAGTACCTAGGATATCTCCAGAACCAGGCGTCGCATTGCGCTCCGGTTTCCAGTGCTGCCATTTGCTTTCTATGATCTATTCACCCACCACAATGTGTAACACAACTTCACAGGTCCTTCAAAATTTTTTGTGAATTTATTGTATGTTTTCTAGAAGTTATTATATGGTAATCTTAGTAATTTTTCATATAGAATCAAATTTTTTTGCCCCTTTCATAGTATAATGGTGAGTTGTCAGTGAAAATCTGCATTGCTGTAATAGAAGTTGATTTAACACCACCCTTAATTATTCTTAGTGCTTGGTTTTGAACTAGTTCAATTTTGTTGAGTCTGGGTAGGGTAGCCTCACTACCATATTGAAGTACTGGTCTAACATAAGCTCTGTATGTTGTGTTGAGGGTATTTTTTGAGCATGCCCATATATTGATAGCTAATCTCTTCAATATAGTTAGTCTTTGTTGCAAGTTTTTTTGTGCTTGTTTTTTATGTTTTTTCTATGTTAATTTGGAATAAAAAATAACCCCTAAATATTTGTAGTTTTCTTTTTGTCCAATATGTCCATTTTTGAGTACTATGGAGAGCTGGGATGGGGAGTGGCACAAAGTAAAAATTTTATAATTCGTTTTTGTTTTATTTACTGTCATTTAATTGTCTTGGAACCATTAAGATAATTTGTCAAGTGCGGTATTCCTTCAGTTCTCCAAGTTCCTGTGTGGTGCTGATGTCCAAATCACAAGAGCGTCTGAACATAGATAGTGTTGTGCTGAAAACTGATCCTTGTTGTAGGCATATATATGTTTGTTTTAGATTTTTATAAATTCCCACTGTAATTAGTTGCACAATATCTTTGTATCATAAAATTACAAAACCATTTTAACGTTTTACCTCCAACTGATATCCTGCAGCTTTTTCAATAATTTCAATCTTGGTTCAGAATCATAGGCCCTCCTTAAAATCCACAAAGAAGGCCAATACAGTTTCTTTCTTATCCAATCTGTCTTTTATATCTTGGCCTAATTTGACTATCTGCTGGGATGTTGATTGTTGATTTAAAGTTAAATGGAGCATTTTTAAATTAATAATACATGCAAGAAATAAAACAAAATTATCATTTTTTTTTTGTGCAAAAATTACTAATTGATCCTTTACATTCAATTAATGTTCAATTTGGTTGATTTAAATGTCTATTATTGTTCTAAGATAATTAAATTACATTTTTCAACATTGTATTTTCATGGTTTGTTTGGTATACATAAATTTAAGCCATAGTTTTTTCTATTTGTTACACAATACCCCATAAATAAGGTTTGATTTGTTATAATTTTTAGTAAAAAAATATTTTATTTACAACTTTTATAGAGAAATTCAATCATTTTATCTATCACATAATTAAGATCTCTACTTATTTTTGATTGACTGCTTACTGCTTACTGTATATGTAGTTTGACTTGGTTTTGAGAAGTTAGATTTAATCTCTATGAATTGCAATGCGATTTTTCCAAAGAGTTGTTACTAAATCTACCTTTATATAAATGGGAATTCATTTCTTGTTATTAACTATCCTCATCACTTTTCTAATTAAATTAAGTGGTTTTGTTAGCAATAATGTATTTATAGTAATGATTTATCTGCCGATATTGGAACATTTGTTCGAGGATAGTCAGTTTTTTTTATCATACAGATATTTTACACCAGTAATTCAAAATCCATAGATATATTTTAAATTCTCAAGTCATGAAAATATAATTCATAGTTCAAACAAAAATATTTAAATACAGTCGCATGCATTTAAACACAAATTTTTTTACTCTGCGTCAGATATTTTATTTTATAATAAACAGCAAAACCAACATTCTAAACAAAATAAACCATTCAGTTTGATTTAATTTAAGGCTTATTTCAAATTATGAAATACTTGATAAATATATTAGAGATAAAGATTTCCTCAAGTAACAAAGTTAAACACTATCAAAAACACTATTAGGTGGGCCAGTATGATTACATTTGTTGTGGATTTATAAAAAAATTAAAAATACATCATATTATGGCTGTAAGTAGCATAGTTCTAATTGAATAAAAATTGTATACCAACCAACCACACACCTTCACGGGGCAAGTGTGACCTTGATTGAACAAATAGTACTAAGACTAAAACTTAATGTGTCATACTAACTTAATGGTAGCTAAGCCCCATTACCATTTTCCCTTGTCATTTGACTGATGAGGAGAACTGTTTTTTTTTTCAGTGACAGTCACATCCAAAACATAGCTCTTAAATCTTTATAAAAATTAGAATAATACATTTATGACACACTTAAATTAGTAAGGCATTAGCCCCATATTAAACAGCAAGATATTATTAAATTTATGAAACGCATAGCTCACAATAAATTAATGGATAGAATAATCAATCAAATGCTTACATATAAACAATTTCTTCACAAATTCCATTAAACCTTAAGCAAATCATAATAACATAATATTTCTAGATATAGATAATTGTCAAGTTAAATAAACAGCCATTATACACAATAAACGAGAGTTTATTTGTCCCACCAAGTGACATACATTTTCCATTGAGGCACTTTCACCAAAACCATTTTTCTGAAAAGTTAATTATATCTAGAAAAAAAATAGTAGTAAAAAATGAATCGGGCCTACTGCATTAGTAGAAGGAAGAGGTCACTCCTTATCAGCGTCTCAACTAGACCTTTGAAACCTTCTGCCCTACCCCTAATTAAATAAACCTATAAATGTTTACAAGTACAATATATACTCGTAAGAAAATTCTCAATCACCATTCAAACTTAAAAACTAAACAGATGACGGATGCATGCAGACTATGTTAATAATAATATTTATCACCGTGTCTTACTACTCGTTCGGGTTATACGCTTAAGTACTAATTACGCTAATGGATTAGGAATTTGGAGGGTTGAATTTAGAGGAAGTGAACCCGCATTTGCGTGGAGGGAGAGTGGAAAACCATTTAGGAAAAACCACCCCCAGTTCACCCGACCGAGATTCGAACCTCGATCTTCCCATCCTCGGCGGTCGAGCTCAACACGACGAGCGCGTTAGCCAACTACGCCACTGAGGCAGTTCAGACTATGTTGCTTCAAAAAAAAAAAAGCCTAAGAGAAATTCTATGGTCATCTGAACAATATTTTTACTGCACAAAAAAGATTGCTCCTTCCACCATTCCTTTACCATCAGCCACAGTGGCTCACTAACTACCAGTTCCTACCGACATATTTACCAACTTGGCATGGTCATCACATCATTGGCTAACAACAAAATGCTTTGCTCCAAATATTTCACAAAACTGAGGTCTTTATAGATGAAGTGAGGGCCTCCGCCACTAAAGTGGAGATAAACACCAAGTCAGAAAGCTTTAGCAGAACAGAACATAAGTTGGCTGACTAATCATGATTGTAAAAAAATATATATATATTAATAATATGAATATTTTGGTTAGTTTGACTCTGTGATTGAGATCCAGAGATCCTGGGTTTGATCCTCAGAACTTCTAAAATTTATCTGTAGAGAAGTGGGTTTGGAACAAGGTTAAACTCAGCCTCATGAGGACAAATAAGAGGCTAATTGAATAAAGAAGTAGCAACTCTGGTTTAGAAAACTGATATTAACTGCCAGTGGGTTCATTGTGCTGACCACATGACACCCTCTATCCACAAAGAGTGGCAATACCATCGCTAATGATGGTGGCAGCTGCTCTGTTAGATAACTCGCTTTTGGGCTCACACCTCGGAGTTTTAGGTTAGTGTTCTGGACTGAACAGAAGAAACAAAGTTTAAGTCCCAGTCTTGTGTAACTTCCCATCTTCTCTTCAAGAAAGTGTTGTTGCAGTTCCATTACCTCCAAATTCCTCAATAATTATGATACTTATTACTTTTATTTACATGACATGTTAATTTTATTTGACTTAAACAAGACTTACATACCTTTGCATACTATAATTCGCATACAGCTTTAGATCTAATGCCTGCCTAGAGTACATATTCAATATCAATCAGGATCTTTGCCCAAATAGTTTAGCAGTTATTTAACTTTTACAGGTTTTACTGACCAAATACATATATTTTTGGTAGTATTAATCCAAAAGCACTAAGTTTTTCAACACCTATTGCAATTATGCATGTCTATTTTAAATAGAGAAAAAGTTTGAATGGCAGAGTTTATAAAAAAGTTTCTTATTAGTTTCTGCAGATTCAACTGCACTAAACTAATATTACGGTTGTCAAGAAAACAAATTTCATATTTTTACATTCAAGCAACTAAAACTTATCAAATTAATATAAGAAGAGGGTGTTTGTTTTTAAGTTTCACTAATCAAAATAAATCCCCTAATATCCAATTTAACAGCCACTTTTTTTCCCTGTATTATCTCTTACTACCAGCTTATTCTATCCCTACATATACACCAATGGGATAGGTATGAGGACAATATAATTTATAGGAAATGTACTCATATATGTGTGGAGGAAAAGTGGGAAAATGTTTATGAAAAAATACTTATTACACACGACTAGGATTCAAAACTTGATCCCTACGTCTACGGCGAACCAGAACAAACGAGAAATATGCCTTAGTTTGTATGCCCACCAATGCAGTTGACACTTTATTAGTGAAACTATTAGCATCTGAAACCACACTTAAGGCCAACTCCAAAATACATGTACCCTTTGTTTATCCTGCAGGGTATCAAGCATACCTTGCATAATTCCACTACGGTATGGCTTATAATCTGTCAAGTTAAGACGGCTACCTTTAATGGTAAACAAAGTTTATCCAGCCTACTTCAAATAACATAAATGATAATAACTAATGACACATATGATTTTAAACAGTCTTAAGAAATGGTCTAAGAACATTTTAATCTAAATGCCTTAACAATCTTGACCTTAGCCTTTAAGCAAATATATACTTGGCATGTTGTTTTATATGTTAAGATAGTTTGTAAGTATTGTGATAATATAACCCTGTACATGATTTCTATTTCTTCATCGTATTTTAATGCCTGTCCAGGCTATCCACATTTATTTTTTATCACTGCATCTTATTATCTGTTCAGGTTGTATGCAAAACCTCCACATTTAATAATTACACTATTGGGTTAGGGATGATGAAGGTAGATTTTGAGGAAATGTCACCGCATTTGTTTGAAGAAGAGCAGGAAACCATTTACCATTTTATAAAATACATTGTTTCAAATAAATCCAAAATACTATTTTTTTAAATTATACAGGCTCTTTGTGAGTTATTTAGCATGTAATGTGTATTAATTATATTATTAGCTTACCTATTGCATAAACAACAGCTGTGAATGCAATCCAAGCAGCTACAAATCTCGCATTGGGTTTCACACGAAGTATAAATACTCCACTGATTATGATACCAAGACCCATTACTAAAATTCCACCAACACCTGAAAGTGACAAGTTATAATAAACAAAAATTATCTAACTGCTGAAAATGTACATTAATCAATGTGAATGCTAGCTATAAAGTACTAATATTAATAAATATGTTTTAGGAGTAAAATACTTTAAGATAAATCCATACAGTTTAAATAAAATATAGAACTCTTCATCCATGATAAATGTGTCCTAGAATAAAGTATTTAGGATGAAAGGAAACACCTTTGAGTTTAAGGGTTTAAATAACTGAGAACATCGAATATATATATTTTTTAGAATATATTTTTTTAATTTCTGAAGCATTTAATGAATAAAAATATAAATTCTGGAAATTAGAGCTTTGTGAGTATTCGGATTTCAAGCTTTGGATCTGTCAGGATAGCTTTCGGAAGGGGTTAGGTCGCAGGCAAGATAGTTGTGTAGGTTTGAAATAATACAAAATGTGATGTTGAATGATATATATATATATCATTCAACATCACATTTTGTATTATTTCAAATATATATATATATATATATATATATATATATAAGAGATTGGACGCTCACACTCGTGGAAGAACTGACTTACTCGTGAAAACTTATACTGGTGGAATGACTGACATGGCTCGCAACCCCCTTAACAACTCTGGGCTCAACGGTTGCCCTCTATGCATAAGTCCTACTGATGACCTGAAGATGTAGTCAGCTATGGTCGGGCGTCGGGCAGCGTCTGTGCCTACGAATCTGATGAAAATGTATGAGCTCCAATGTCAACAGCTAAAATACTTTTATAGCCCGCTTTCGTCCCATTCCTCTCCAACTAAAGCAAACATTGCTTTGAGTAGTCAGCACTCCTCTTTAATATTTCTAATTCATTACATAATATTCACTAAGCCAGCGCTTTTAAGCATGTATGTACATGAAAGCTATGTAAATCAAAACAAAAATCCCAACATTGCTTGGAGTTATGTTACTACCCCAGTTTTTAATTAAGATATTGGAACACATTTTCCAATATAAACCAAAAATTCAAATATTTTTGTTCTTACTCACAATTTCTCTGAAATTTTATGAAACATTTCCCTCCATATTTTCTGATAGGCTTAGTGGTATTGTTTCATTTACATTAGGTAAGGTAGGTGATTCGGTAGTTATTCTTCCAACAAAGTTTGTTTACTTTTCTGACCAAATAGAACACGGTTACAGTAATACAACAGAAAATTACCACTCTGGGAATTCCATAACTATAGGAGATTATTCTGTTAAAACGCCTTTCCTCAGTTCTTAACTTCGCTTGGCTAATTAGCTTATTAAAGTCCACTATTGGGTCATTGGAAATTACATAATTTTCCAGCCCTTAAATGAGACAAATTAAAACTCTCTTTCCAAATTAAATATTTTATCTCAGGGAACCGCAGAGCATTCCACTGACTCTTAACTTTCAATGTGCCCTGGAGAATTGTAAGAAATTAAAAATTTTTGCTAACTAAATCACAATTAGAAGCGTTTAATATCCTCCCTGAACGCATTTGAGTCTTTGTAACGGAAGGGATGGGTCTTATGCTTTCCCTATACACAAATGTAACTTCGGTGTCTTCAGACATGGTATACATCCATTCTGATGTTAGTCTTTAAAAAACAAGACTCTTTAAAATGTGTAATCTTCTCTTACACATACTATTGTCAACTCTAGAAATGAACAAATTAAAAACACAATCTTATACATTACTATCTAGAAGCATATTATTCGGACAAATGACCAAATTTTGTTCCTTACAATACAAAAAATTGCTTTTGTCTAGTGACCTAAAATATCTTCTATCTTTGTTTATTAAAAATACTTCAACAAAGTCAAACTCTACAAATGTTTCTGTTTGATTCAAAGTTATTGGAATTGTATGACTCTGTTCAAAAACTCCTTCTCTAGTCAATAAAGGCTATAAACAAAAAACTGTATTTATCTCCTATTAAAATAGTTTTAACAGAACTCATTCTATAATAATCATATAAATTAACTAGTTTCACTGGGTGTATCATTGAGAGAGGGGGCCTCACGTTCTCGCTTATCATAGTTAATATTTTTTAAAATAACTCTGGCTCAATAAGAATTCTACTCAATTGTTTTTTCGAACTGGTTTCCTAAGCATTACAAAAACTACTTAATTCCAATCAAATGTTTGCTAACCCTTCTGATACTCTCTATAATAGTCCATTAGTTTTACACGTGAAGTAAGGATGTGCATTCCCTTTACTAAAGACTCCATGCTGGAATTATTTGATAATGTTCAATATAATCTCATGCCAATTTAGTAATAAACTTAGTTATTCACTATTTTTTCTTCAACCCCTTCATGAGTACTGACCAAAAGGGAGGTAGAGTGGATGAAGTTACAGAAAAGCGAATTTTTAACTAAAATTCCTTTTATGAGTCACATTTAATCAATATAGCATTGATGGTAAAATTAATTATAAATAAAATTTTCTGACCTGATATCATGTTAGCCGTATGGGCTGCCAGCCTGAACTGCGATTCGAGATATTTAGGTAAGAAGGTGTATAGTCCGGCTATGGGCAAGATATGAAGAACACTGCTGGCAGTTCGAAACATAAGAATATCATTCTTCAGCAGGCGCTTAACAGCTTTTGGAAAATCTAGAATAGAAAAAAATAATCCATTTGATGATTAAATTGTATAAATTGAAAGCAGTAAATATTTTAAAAGTTGATTAGATTTTACATAGTTTAAATTGTGTTTCAAATGGATTACATTTAATATTGTGATCATTCATTTGGTGCTATGTGGAAATAAAATTTCATTGTAGGCTCATTTTCTATTTTAGAACATACTATTGATTCACTTTACATTATAAAATATTAGGTAACCTGTTATTGAGATTTGATGAGGGTCATTATTGAAAGCGATTTTTGTTGTTGGTGGTGGTGGTTGTGGTGATAGCTCCTTTAATCAAAAAACAATTTGCGCTCCATGTTGAACTAATATAAATAATGTGTTTAAGTTTTCCAATTGAATTTTAAATTCATTAGTCTTAGGTTAGTGACACTTGATCATCCTGGTTATAGTGAAATCTTAACTACACTATAATGCCAGGTACATATCTATTTTAAATCCACTACTAGGATTCACACAATATTACCAAAGAGAGGTCCCAAGGTGGTGGGCCAAGGTTAAAAATTGAACCTGCATGAACCAATTCGCAACACACTGACTCGATTGATTATCTTTGTTAATATAGTAAATGTTGTAATACAAATAAAGCTGTGTAAACACTTTGATAGATTATCTATTGGGCTAGTCTTTACAAATGATGGTGAGACATTCGGAATTTGGGTATCAACATTCGATACTAGTTGCAACAAGAGTGTTTTCTCTTTAAAATAATTATTGGATCAGTCACCAGTCAATCTCCAGAACCTCGGTCTAACCTTGCTCACAAGCAAGCAGTGTCTCTAATGCCTCAGCACCCCACGAGTCCCCAACCATCTCACACCAGTCGCTTTTATCCAAAAACAAAAAGCCCAAATGGCTAAAAAATCCAACCTCACAAACATTTCTGACAACGCCGATACATCCAAATGGATAAAATTTAATTACACAGGCCTTGAAACCAATAAAATCACCAGAATTCTAGCCAAACATAATATTAAGATTGCTTTCGGGACCAACAACACAAATAAAAAACATTTGTCTAACTCCAACCTTAATACTCAAAACATTTACAACAAAAGTGGTATTTATAAATTAACCTGTGACTGTAATGCAGCATACATTGGCCAGACTGGGCGGGCCCTTTC
>CABFWB010003539.1:40732-77231 GCA_902151455.1 Timema bartmani | reverse complement strand
TACTTGCGAGTCTCACTCCCCACGACCATCAATTCCAACCCCTACCGCTCGGGGTCCATCCTCACTATGTAAGTCCCTACAGTGCCACGGTAGCGCGTAGAAGGGTTGGCTACCGGGCACCCAGACAAAGCTAGTAACCTTACCCAGTTCTGTCAGAAGTGTTACAACGTGATGACAGAGTGGGAGGTTACAAAGTAATGTCAAAGTAAGGGATCTTACAATATATTATAAATATATATAATATATATATTTATAATATATTATATTATATATATTTATAATATATTATATTATATATATTTATAAAATATTATATTATATATATTTATAAAATATATTATATATATATTATATATATCTATAATATATATATTATATATATCTATAATATATATTATATATATCTATAATATATATTATATATATTATATGTATTTATAACATATTATATATAATTATAGTATGTTATATATTATATATAATTATAATAAATTATATATTGTATATATTTATAATATATGATATATTATTATATATTATACATATGTATAATATATAAATATATATAATATATTATAAATATAATTATAAACATTATATATGAATATATAATATATATATATATATAAGGTATTTGGAAACTCATGACCCAAACTGCATATAAAATTTGTGTCAACCAAAAAATAATACAAAATCCCTATACACTTACATCCGGAAAACTATGCTAATAACAATACACTGTGTTTAAAGTTTTGGTTTGGTGTACAGCACCGGGAGTGCAAATCATTTCAAGCATGTGTGTAAAACAGGTTGCATAGAAGCTAGGCACGTCGCACTATACACCTAGACATCTTGGATTTCATCAATAGAAAATACCACAGTAAATAATAGTAAACAGCACTATATATATATATAGTGTGATTAGCTGTGATAATGTACCCACTTTATGAACGTACTTAATTCCTATTGGGTTATTAGCACATAAATGCTCAAATATTAATTTAATCAAATCAAATTTATTTATTTTAAAAGCTATATAATCTAAAAGTAATTGGAGATTAAGAAGGTTAAGCTTTAGGTAAAATGCATATTCTCACATGTGAAAAATCAAGAGGAAGCTATTTTTAAGCCACACCAACAATCATAAAATCTAATAAAAATCGAACCCAAGCCTTTATAATAAGGTCCAGAACTCTAACATAGTAAGAAAATTTTGAAGTGATTTTATAATTAAGAGTTTTATAGCCAAGATATACTATAATAAAACGAAGATTACCATTAATATAACTTTATGTCGTTAACTAAGTTTCTTAGCCACCTGTAAGTTTATCCTTACCATTTAAAGTAAGTTACATTCTTAATTAATGCAAACTTTCTAGAAACTACCTCTACACGATAAAGCAGACTAATATGAAATTAGCATCGAGACACAATTTAACTACTGACGTCTTGCTATGCGTTTGATTAAAAAAATAGTAAAAAAGAGATTAAAAAACCGTATTGTACAGATGGAAATAACCACGCCATTTTGTCCCACACGCGATTCACAAGGGACAGTTGTTTCTAGTAAAGAGAGAACACAACTAACTAAACACATTTTGAAAATAGTTTAGTGGCACGATATAAAGAGAAGCTGGGACATTACAGTTAGAGTTAATATTTATAGCTTAATTATGGTTTACGCTTATTTAATTAGTCTTGCAAACACATTTTCTCACTTACTCTCTAATGTATTAACATTTTCTGGTATGTATTTTCAGATATGTTCTAGAATACTAAGTGCTGATATTCAGATCTTTATCCACAGTCGTAAAGAAAAATTAGTTAACATTAATTAAATATAAATTATGAGTTTATTCCAAGCTTATAATCCAGATAGCTAGTAAGACGTGGTGTAGAAACATTAAAACTTGAATTTAAGAGGAGAATACAATTTATTCTAAGAGTATATTATTTTCACCAAAATAGTAATCAGCTCTCAGTCTAATATGTAAAGCACATCGTTTTATTACAAGCTACATAAACTAAAAAGATTTTTATCACACACACAAAAATTATTTAATTTTAAAATACTCTTATTGCAAATACAAAATTGACCAAATTTTACACTATTTTGATGCCATAAATTTGAAACTGTTAAAAAATATTGATAAAATTGAGCTACTACCTGTGAATAACTAAGTGATGCGAAAAATAAAGATACATATTGGCTTTATAATTATATTTAAATAAAATAAAATATATATCTATGTTAATACATTTAATGTAAGGGCTAATAAATTTGAATCGATATTTTCTTTAAATTTAGAGTATAATTTATTAACGAGCTTATAAATTTGGTGCTATAATTTCTTTTAACTTTAAGTAATGTAAATAAATTAGTAATTAGAAATTAATCGATGAGTATTATTTAAACTCATCTTGATTTGATACTAAATATCCTTGGTTATTTGAATATACATAAAGTACTCGCAAAAATATTGACTGCTTCTTAAATTACTTAAATTGTGTTTCCTGTCATGTTTTCAAGTGTTTGAATAGTTCATGTATTTGCAGACATACATTTTACATCTGCAAAACCTGTTAAATCTACACACTAAGCTATAGCGTTAATATGGCTTTTTTTAAACCAACAAAAACGCACGTCCATTATAGCTTACTATGCATTTTATGCTTATCTATGTATTTACATTTATAATTTAAAATAACTGCGATTATTTTGAAAACATGAATTTAAAAGCATGTTTTTTGAAGGTGAAAATTGTGACACTTCATGCAGAGTTGTATTTTATTGACATTTTTAATGAACATTGACACATGATTACACCGATCTGAGCAGATTGTCTGAAAGTCAACGTGGCTTACGTTATTATCTAAGGTATTGGGATAATAAGTCTGTAGGTTGCTTGCTTTCATCACAAAAGTCGCACTGATTGTACATGTTACTGGACTATTTAGGCTATACGCAATTTATGTAATAATTACGATGATGATTCAAGAATTAGAAAGGCTTAAGTTTAGTGGAAATGTACTCCCATTTGCATTTATGGAAAGTGTATAGCCTTTTAAGAAAAACCATGCAACCTGGATTTTAACTCCGATCGTCCTGTCATCGGGAGTCTAGTCTATTGATAGAGTGCCACCTTAGACTATGCAGAGAGATATTAAGCAGGTTTATTTATATATTGTTTGGATAATTGAATATATTTAAATCTAGTGAGCTTTACCCACACCAGTGGGCACATAGTCAAAGGCAAAGTACTATGATTTAGCTTGGTCGCAGATGACTCTAAAATAGTTCTTTGTGATTTCCAGACAGGAGCAAGAGTGAGCAAGATAGAAGGGTGGTTTTCAACCTCACCTTTTTTTTTACACTCTTCTTCTTTGTTAGTACGACCACAGTTCATTTAAACAATTCTCTTCAACCCTGAATACCTTTGGGTTCAAACAATTAACAACTCTTCTATTAAACGTACTCACTAAAATATTATATTTTATTAGAAATCTTATTATTAATATGGTTTTACGTTAATGTATTTGTATTTTAATTTTACTGTCACATACTTGTAATATTATATAATAATAATATTATACAGTAAAAATTATACTATATTTATAATTATATTAAAATCAATAAAATTACATAATAATATTATTATTATTAATAGAAAAAAACAAATACAACAAAATATGCAATAACAATAACAATAATGGAACATAAAGTTGAAATTATTTTAAATCTTTTCTAGTTTTAATGTGTATTTTCATATAGTAGGGAAACCAAGTTTGTGTATGTATTTGTAACGATCATGATTTTTGTATAGTTCTGTCACCTAGCTTCAATACTCGTTTGTGTTAAACGTATACTTAAGAATTACGCTAGTGGAGTAGGGATAAGTAAGATGGTACCTAGAGAAAATGCACTCTAATTAGCGTGGAAAAGGAATAGGAAATGATCCCCTTAGTACACCCAGATGAAAATGAAAATGAAAACCCAATCTTACCCTTATCGATAGTCCAGTCTATTGTTAAAAGCACAACTTAATCCATTCGTTGACATTGCTAACTTTTCCAAATTTAGTTTAAGTTAAGTTCTATAAATTGGAATCTTAGAGGGGAATAAACGTGAATATCAAGGAATACTGCTGCAGGCAACCGAAAAAAATAATAGGTTTTAAGATAAATTACTTAAATTTATCTATTCACTTTTATTATTTTTGTATTAATTGTTTCTTTATCGAAAGTTTCCTCACTTTTAATATCTAAGTTTATCTGTTCAAATTAAAAGGGAATGTTTTTACAATAAATATATCTTTAATAATCAAATAGTAAGGCGATTTATTCGACAATTTTTGAATTAGATGATTGTGTGTAAATAATATTTAAAAAAAAATTAAGTTCAATTTAAGTATATTCACCTATGAGGTTGTATCATGATACCTATAAAAGAGTTAGATTTAATTCTAAGATGTCACAAATACTTTCTGAAAAAAACGATTGGTATTTTTGCTACGCAGGCCTGCCCTTCCTGTGTAATTATGTACAGATCTAAGATTAACTAAAACTGAGACCCGCCTCGATGGCGTAGTTGGTTAACGTTCTAGATTCGTGTGGAGCCAGACTGCAGAGGACGGGAAGATCGAGTTTCGAATCTTGGTTGGGTGAATTAGGGATGGTGTTTCCTAAGTGTTTTTACAATCTCCCTCCACGCAAATGTGGGTTCACGTGCTACAAATTCAACCTTCTTCATTCCAAGCCCATTAACGTATTTAGTACTTAAGCGTATAACCCGAACAGTTAGTAATACGTGGTGTTAAATATTAATAAAAAAACTAAAACCGATACTCTAGAAATAGTTTTAAAAACTAAATTTAAAGAAAAGTGGTAATAGTGAAAGTGTAAGAGGAGGAAGCACTTTTTGAGAAATATGATATTGTTTGGACCACATTATGTTCATTTTGGGGAATCTTTGGACTATCATAATTTATAGAACTCTCTAACTCTATTTTATTGAGTAAAACTTTATTCTTACAGCTATAGTCCTTTTCAAACCAATATGTGTCATTTATTGTTCTTAATATTCTTCATTGTATAATCATATTCATAAGGCAATGAGGGAGAATTTAAATTCTTTTGGAACAGAAATTTTAACAAAAACGGCCTAGTTTCTTATGCTCTACAGAAATACACTATTTCAAAAAACCAAAACTTTTAATAATCATGGTCATAAAAAAAATATACATTCTCGCTCAAAAGTCAAGAAAAATATATTTAATTTTCAAAATACATTCTCTCCAGACCGAATCTAAGACAGAATTACAGATAGTATTAAATTAAAGTTACAAATTATTCAAAATTAATTGTATTAAAGTAGTTCAGCTACCGCAAAACCCACACACACATATTTAAATACGCCAATAATGCGTCTCTTATAAGTTAAAGAGTAATTTTTACTAAAATAGGTGTGCATGTGGACTATTGTTAGGCTCAAGAGATCTAGTTTTCTAGTGATGGTGAGGTTTGGATCTATCTATATCCCGGACCAACTTATTGAGAATGGATATTATTAAATGGTTTATTCATCTACATTAATACTAACGCAAGTACATTTATTCTAAGTTTTACCTTCTTCCTTCTTAATATCCCAATATAGCATTGGAGTATTTGAGTAGTAAGACGGTGTGGTGTGGGGGAAGGGTGATAATTAAAACAGTGTATCTATTAAATTTCAAATGCTATAATAAAATTATCTAATTTATTTTAATCGTCTAGTACTTAAGGAAAAGTCAGTTTAAAAAACTTAAATTGTTTGCTTACGCTTTAAAACTGATTTGAAATTTAAATTGTCAACCACCGTATGTTTATAAACTGTTTGGAAAAGTCGCATGATAGACAGAGGTAGACATTGTGTGACTGTTTATAAATTCAAATAAACCTTCTATTAAACTATTCGAGGATTGGCATCTTCACACAGAAACATTCTAATAATAAAATGTCTGTGTTTCCAAAAGTACCGCAACGAAACGACCACAAACTATAATGTTTTGTTGCTTTCCAGAGGCAAATAGCTCCGAAATAAAATAATAAAAACTTTCTAAGTGACCTTATGTTATTGGCTTCGATCCAGCATTTCTTTGTGCTTTGGGCGGAAAGAGAAATGTTATCGACTAAAGGCCATATATTACAGAAAAAACTTGTATCTAAAAAATGTTTTCTGAACAAATTAATGTATATAATTTTCAATAATAGGCCTACCTATCAATGTTTTCAAATGTATTATATTAAGTTAAATAAAATAATATCATTACATATTAATGTGCTAGTGATTCATAAATTTAATCATTAAAATTCAAAATCTTACGAGTCAACTATAATTTTAAAGGATGTATATATTATTAATTTATAGTTGTCTCGTAGCCTTCTGGATTTGAATGATCTAATTTATGAATCACTAGCACGTGAATATTTAATTATATCATTAATTGTATACAGTGCATCTGGGCTACATCACTCTTAATCCTATTTTGTTTAAAGATTAGCGAATACTAATATACCATTGCCCAGGGGACGTTCGAGTGTACTAATCGTACATCTTTTCCGTGGAGGATCGTTCCATGTCCCGATGTGATGAGGGAAGGATGATAGTGAGTATGAAGAAGTGGAACCAGTGGAAACATAGAACCTTACTTAAAATACACAAGGCTCCAGCTGGGAATTGAACTCGTGACCATAGGCTCGTAGTCAAGTGTATTGACCACTACACCACGGGGATAGTATGTGTAGAATGATAATTTATATTTAATTCTTAGTCACAAAAAGTTGTGGTAAAAAGAATTTATTTTTTATCACCACGTCTTACAACCCGTTCGGGCTGGATGCAAGAGTTGGGTAGTGTGTGTGATGGTGTGTGATGGGTAAGGGGGGGGGGGGAGCGGGGTTGTTTGTAAGACATGTGGTTTTAATCGGTGTGCCTAATTTTCCAATAAACACATATTGGAGCTTGAGATTAAATCTACCTAGCTTATAAATATTCCATTATTTTATTTTATTGAAAAATTATCTGGGTATCACTGTTTTATTCAAACACAAGAAATGTAGGCCTACTGTGATCTACCAACTCCCACTGTTTTCAAGTTGAGTGGCAGCTCTGTATTACTTTCCAGCGTATATTAAAGCATAACACTGAGGATAAATCTATCAGTTAAACTTTAAACTATATGAGATATCAACTACAGAATTGTTGAGATATGTGGAAACTAATTATAAAAGTCTCTTAATCTAAATTTCAATTTTTCCAAACAATTTTTCAGAATACAGAGTGTCAAGGGCTGCCGATAATTTCACAGTATAGACTGAGTCATGTATTCAGACAAAGTCCTGGTTGATCCGAGATTTGGACAAATATCACAAACGTTATTGTTCCCCAATGATAACATATGGAGTAACAATTTTAAGATTTATGTTTTCACTATAGTTGCTTCATCAAACAGTAGTGTACTATTTATATTCAAATCAGTTGCCTTTATTACCGGGTTACAATACGCTACTAAAGATTCATAAAGTTGTATTATTTTAGCACCACTTCCTACTACCTATTCGGACTATAGGCTTTTGAAATTTTTCACGCTAATGTTTTTAGGGATTAGGAAACTTGTATTTAGAAGATGTACACCCAAATATGAGTGGAGGGATAGTGTAAAACCATTTTGGAAAAACCACTCTCAGTACACTCGACCGAGATTCAAACCTCAATCCCCCATCATCAACAGTCTAGTATACTGCGAGTGTAGCACCATAGACTATGCGTCCGCCAAAGTGGATAATTGATTTATTATTATCTTACACCGAATGTTTCTATCCGTCCAAGATATTCACATATTTAAACTAATCTGTTATAGAAGAGGAAGGTGGATTTTAGATTTTTTAAAATGTAGCTGAATTTGCGTGAAGGGGAGCCAGAGAATATTTTAGGAAAATAACCCTCAATACAATTGACCAGGATTTAAACCCGGATATCCTAGTCACCATTAATCTAGTCTAAGCTTCGTAGGGTAGATACCGGTTTGGTAGATTAATTCTTTTAAAAATATTTTACTTAGCTGTGAACTTTCAATTACGAATTATCATGCAACTCCAGTTAATTTTATAAATAGCTTACCAAACATTTCCAAAGTTTGAGAATCTGACCTACATTTATAAACTACTTTTATTTCACATGATCGCATTCTATTTTATGTAATGTATAGACCATAGTACAATAATTAAGGTATTGATGTATCCTATACTTTACTTTTAGTAGGAGTTGATACTACGAGCCTGATAAGATTTTTCTAGCTCGTCTAATGGAGGGCTGACAGTCATCATTACCCCGAAAAGGCCCTCCCAAACTGCCAAAACAGATGACCGAGATTGAAATGGGCAGTCCACGTTTCACAATGAACAATAATAAAATCAATACATAATGACGTCAATCAATTTGTTATTCAAACGAACTAAATTATTCAAAATGGGAAATGAATGGACAAAAATTAGGTTTTTCACCTTGAAAAATTTAGTACTACTGTATGTTTGGAATTAACCTCTTTTTTTAAATATATTTGATTGTTCAAGGGGATTGTAATATTTCAGGAGCTCGCCTGAACTATCCATCAATGTCACTTGGGTCAGTGATTCTGATAGATGACGGGAACAAGTGTAATTGGAATGGGGTGATTGCCATGGATGAGGTCAAGCGAAAAATAGATAAAGATTCCAAACACATAACGCCCAAACACCATTTCGCGCATGTGTTTAACGTGATAGGGGACAAGTGGAGCAATACCGGGCTAAATACCAATGTTCATATATGGAGTAAAAAATAAATAAATACACATTTGGAAAAAATAAAAATATACATATTGTGAATCATATTTGAAGCAGATAAAAATAAACTTATTTTTAATAAACAAAAAATGTACATTCATATAAAATAATATTTAAAATATTTTAAGAAAATATTTTTTTTTTTTTTTCAGAAAATGAAAATATAAAAATTTTGAATACGGTACGTAATATATACACATTTAGGGTGAAAAAAGTAAATTTTTAGCAAATAATAATAATATTGATAGTAAAACAATTAAAGTGATATATATTAGTAGTCTTCTATAAATTAGAATAAAGTGAAAAATAATGCAACACTCAACTTACTTTTGTTAGGGTTCAGCTAGTTTATGTCTCATTAGAATGACCATTCTCAGGAGAACAGCTTTCTGTTCTGGTGTTGGAACGTGTATTTACAATGATTTTTGTTGGAGTTGATATCTGAAAAGTATTCTTTCCTACCAAAATCCTGTGGCTTTTATAGTAGGATTTTACATAATTCATCCCACAGCATTGGCATGGATATAGGAAAATAATGAACATTTAACCGGATGGTCAATAATAAAGGGGGTGAAATACTTTATTGATTGTGATTGTACAGATGAGCTTATAATCCTCGTACATTTTATCCTCCACGTACTTGCATCAAACAATGAATTGTGCTGTACATCACACATGTGCCATGTCCTCTAAAGCTTATTAGTTTGATAAAAATATGTATTTAATCTTCAAGCAGGACTATTATCTAGTACAGTTTGTGGAAAGATAATAACCGTAATATGCATAATCTAATCTTCGTACTTCAACTTGATATACGATTCAAACAAGAAACTTGATAAGAATATGCTACGAGTAAAGTCCAAATTTGGATAAAGACAACACTATCCGGATTTTGTTGACATTATCCAAAATACGTGGATAATGTTAAGTGAGAGTTGATTTAACAATGTTTTTAGATGTTTATCCAGATAATGGCATTATCCACCCACACTTGGATAATCTTGATTCTAGGGTTGTGGTAAGGTTAGTTAGATGAGCTCAGGCTAGGCTTGGCCAAGTTAGGTTTTGCTAGTGGTAAAGAAAGCATCAAAATGGGTCATTCCATATATTGGTTCAAATATTAGATCCAAATTCAGTTCACAGAATTTAATAACCTGCCAAAATATAATCCGTATTGAAACGTGCTTAGCTTTAAAATTTATTCAACGTTAACCAAGTCTTGCTGCTTGGTGTCGATTATATCCGGATAGGGTAGAAAAGGACATAAACTACATTCTATTTCTGACTTTATCTCCTGCACTTGGATAATGTTAATTGTTAACATCTCCTGGATAATCTCAAGATTATCAAGATCTCGCAAATTACGTGTAACGTATAATATTTACCTAGTTCTTTATAACTTAATTACCCTCTAAAAGCTATAAGGGGTAAAATGGAGTAAGTTTAATTTTAATTAAAATTGAGTGCTTCCATCTGTTACGCAATCATGATACCGTTCTAATGTACTATTAATTGAGGTTAAGAGGTGTTTGTGTCATTTTTAAATTAATTAAGAAAAATATTTTCTCGGGTCCTTATGGGGTACCTTTGAGATATAAAAAATGTTGTGCTGGAATATATGTGTAATGTGACTTACCCCCTTTTCCCTGTATCCTTCATCATCTTAAATCTATGGCAGTAATTCAATATAGTAGAGGATCCAATTTGTTAAATTCGATCTTTTTTACAAATGGATCCGTTGAAAAAACACACTATGTTTAGAGTTTCAGAGAAATTCTGCCATTCGATGAAAACGACAAGTCACAAACCAAGGTAATTTTTTTTATTTACCTCTGATCAGTTAGACGAGCTCGCAAAACATTTCGCCCCAATAAGGACCCTAATGGCGGATGTCCGTATGTAACAGTTGGTTCGACGTCCCTTGTCGACCCTAAAACATGTGACCTCCCTCCAGCCACTTGACAACACGCGTCACGTGCGACGCTCCTGAGAGGGGACATGTCTGCCAAGGAGGAACACGGAGATTATGGATGACGAAGCAGGGCCATCAACATCTCTACGTCCAGGTCGACAGTTCGAACTCCCGAGAGGATCGTTAACCACGGCCAGAAACTACCTAGCGTTGGCATTAACATTGACGTCATATAGAGGAGGTGGGTCCGAGTACGGGTCTTTGTTGGAGTACGAGTTAGTTCAACCCAATTGTAGTAATAAAGGAATCTTATAAGTGAAAATAAAGTGGTAACTTACGTGAAAATGCAAGTACACTAGCATGAAAAGAATGTGAGAGTTAGGATAAAATGAATGTCTCGGGTATGAAATATGGATCGAGTATTTTGCCCATTCATGTTGTTTTAACTGTATATAAAATACAACAAAATATTATTTAGGATATTATAAATCAACTTCTGACCCCTGTTAAATTGAAAACTATTCTAATATATTATTTGCATGATGGATTTAATAGCAAAAATTTTATTTTCGTTAATTACAGCAATAGCCGAGTCTAGATATAACATTCTTTAAATTTAAAAATAACACCTGGACACGGGAATCTAACACGGGACATTTGGTGTGGTACTCCAATGCTATAACCACTGATCTCGTGAGGAATCATTCCATACCCAGGGTCTTTCTTTACTTAGGGACTATATTTTAAGGCTGAGTCTGTGTTGGACGCGTGGAAATCCAGATGTCATCTTTCAATTTAAAGAATAGGACATATGTTTTCGGCTATATCCGTAGTTAATAAAAATAATAGTTTCGCTATTTAATCCATCATGATACGTGCATTCGTAAATTTATAATTGTACTATTGACACCATAAAGCCTTATTGATTCTATTCTGACTGCGTCATCTGATAACTCGTGATTCTTAATGATCACACATTATGTAGACGATCATTTTCACACGTCCATCCCAAACTCTACCTTAAAATATTAGTGAAGAATGACTACTGAGGATTCCTGGATAGCTCAGGTGTAATAATATTGGCGTACCGATCCAAAGGTCTCGAGTTCGATTCGCGTGTACAGGTGTGATTTTTTAATTTAATGAGTATGATATAACTTTGTTGATACGTTAACTCCTAAAATGATGAATAAGAATTATGTTAATGTATTTTTCTAAAGGTCTATTCAAAATGAAAGGAGAAAATGTTAAATACAATGGTTTACACCTGATCTCTTCCAATATAAAAAGTATCACTCAGTATATTTTTCCAGGATTTGAACCCCGATTTTCTTATCAAAGGCAACATTGTTCAACGCGAGTCTACCACCATAGGTTGTGAGACATCTACATCTAGTTATTTTTTAATTGCTATGCGTGCTTACCAATCGTCTGAGATATGCACATGTCTGTATAATGGGAAAGGAAGGTAGAATTTTGTAGGAAAGACACTCAAATTTGAATTGAGGGAGGCTATGAATTCATTGATAAAATAAATACCTAAAGTACGCTCGAATGGGATACAAACTCCAACCTCCCTGTCATCAGAAAAGCAGTAGTACTATGGTAGAAAAAATGTCTAATAGGTAAGGCTAAACTCGTTTTCTTTGTTTAAATATGATATAAAAACGAACATAGTAATATTAAACAAAGTTTTATTTATAGCCTTTTGTATTTATTTTCATTTTCTTTCTTTCTTTATTGATTAGCCTGGCATTAACAAAATAAAATTTCTCCAAACCACAATGCCTAGCATTCTCGTGAATGAGGTAGTTATATTCAAACAGAAGAATTTAGTATGGACATGCTATTAGGGCTCCATCATGGGTTTTTTTTGTGTAAAATAAAAGAGGAAGTTACAGGATATTACTACAATATTTACAATAATGTATGTATATATTTGACTATTTCTTGTGACCAACCAATTATTTTATTTAATATGCTACGTTTACCTAGCATTTTACAAGCTCTCTATGAGAGGCGAACTAGGAAATGTATAATGGAGGGCTAATGGAAAGCGTTATATGGAGTTTGAGGGGAAAGGGAGGATTAAATTAAAAAGTGAGCAATGTATAGTTGACGTAGAGATCTGATATGGCCTAGAACTATAAACTCTTAAGGTCTTTGTTTAGGACTGAGAATAAGGACAGCAATATACTGACAGTTCAAAATATATTACAATATTTTCATGACTTTCAAGGTTTTAGTAAAAAATGGTGCCTACCACATTTTCTCAATCAGTAACGCTCCTGTAAAATTAAATAATGGTCCTACATTCAATTCTTGCGATAGCATGGAAATAATTAATTTGGGAAATTTGAAGGGAGACTGAATGTTTGGTCTGTTCTATAGTAAAGCTAGATTATAAGTCGTGTTTTGTCCACTCAATAGATTTGGATATGGTTTTTCTTATATTATGTAGATTTTTGCCGAGGAGTTTTTTTAAAATATTGAACAGAGGAACCAAATAAAATAAAATAAATATTTTTTTCGCTAAGATTTTGTCTTAAAACGCGTGATGAATAGTGTATTTTCCTATTGAATGTAGAATTAATTATTTTTCTTTATAACTTTTCAATAATAAATCTTAAGAGAAATCATATTTGTATGTTTTTGTTATTTCTTACATATCTTGATAAAGGATATTGTATATACCTATATGTTCACTTATAACGAGAGAACTATCAGAAAATTTAAATGTATTTTTTATTTCAAGTTCAATTTCTCAAGAAAGGCTATACGCTGTTTAACAATTTTGTGTGTATGTATATATAAGGAGCTGAGTAGTGACGCTAAAGGTCATGCAATAACTGATGGATTTTCATATATGAATATAAATAAAGAGGAGTTTTTTAACCAAAGTATGCGAAGTTATAACTAGAGAACTTATGCATCGATATGGATAAGGATTTATTTTTCAAAATATATCATATTTCTGGAAAATATTTAAGCTATTGCACAGTGAGCTTTGTCTTCAGAAGGCTGACCAATGACGTTAAAACTAGTGCAATTGATAAGTTTTCAAACATATATATATATATATTTACTCTTTTATATATATATATTTACTCTTTTATATATATATATTTACTCTTTTATATATATATATATATATTTACTCTTGTATATATATATATATTTACTCTTTTATATATATATATATATTAACTCTTTTATATATATATATATATTAACTCTTTTATATATATATATATACATATATATTTACTCTTTTATATATATATATCTAAAAGAGTTTCTGTACCTGTGAGTGTTTTCTTACTCATAACCGTATAACAACTGAATATATTCGGATGAGTTTTTTAAGACCACCTGACCACCATTGTGGGTAGCTCCAAAACCAAGAAGTTTAAAAGGATTAAACTATATAAAATAGATGGATGAAATCAACGTTATAAAATTAAGTAGCGTATATATGAAAGGCGAATCTTAGGGATTGAATAAATAATCATTCATCCCCCAGACTGTTCTATCTTGGTTCGCTTGGAATTTATTTATACTAATGGCAACATAAAGCAACAACCGAGCTTACAGTGGCTGTGACATAAATTTAGACGATAATATCCACACGTCGATTACAGACTCTGCCTTAAAATATGAGTGAATAAAGATCCTAGACACAGGTCAATATCTAGATATTTTAGTGGTAGGAAAATTGGCACTCAAAACCGAAAGTTCCTTGTTTAATTCCCGTCTCTAGAAGTCTTTCAATTTATTCGATATTTAAAAATATTGTAGTAGTCGTGAAATTGTGGACCTAGAACTTTTTTTTTTAACTTTAAGAGCCTAACGTCCTAGACCACTTGACCACTGATTCAGGTAGCTCATAAAACAAGAAACCTAGACAGCCGGAATTTGACATAAACTTACTTAGGGTTAAAACCGTAAGCGTATTTTTTTTTAAATTTTAGATGTTGCAGTTTTATTGCCTTATATCACGTGATCACAGATGTAGATAACTTGGAAACAGAGAGCTAGACATATTTAACTTTACCTGATTACATGCAATTCGGGCTTTTAATTTCGTTCTATCTTAGAGGTAGGGAGAGTATTGTGATCGTCAAAAAAATTGAACTTGAGATTTTGATGAATGTTGAGGTTTCGTGACCCTCCGAATAAAAAAAAAAGTGGTATTTGAATTTCTGTCTGTCTATCTGTATCTTAGACTAGAGCCTAAGCTATTTAACCGATTGGGGTAAGACTTGGTATCATGGGTTTTCATAGGGTTGCCCTAAAGAATTTTTGAAATTGGACATCCAAGACTAAAATTAAGGGTCGTTTACAAAAGTGCAAAAAGAGAATAAACTCGATTTTCTCAAAATCGGCTCTAACGAGTTTGATTAAATTTCATTTCAAAACATTTACAAATATTCCACACAAAATAGATACTTTAAATATTTCGGCAAAAATGACTTTAAGGGTTCCGGTCCGATACGTAGATTCTCAATTTTATCATATCTCCGAAACTATTTGAGATATGAAACTACTTATCATTGCATGTATGTATATCTATTCATAATACAAATCTTTTATTTGAAGCATATGTTTATAAAACTAATAACTTTCAAGCTATACACAAATAAACATATATTTTAACTTTTCGAAGTATTGCGACTATAAAAAAAAATTTAGTCCGAAATGTTGATGTATGTCGACGTCTCGAAACCTAAAAGGTGGATTTTGCAGTGCCATCTGTCTATGTGTCTGTTTAACCCTAAAATTAAGAGTAGTTTAGTAAAAAGCGAAAAGAGAAAAAAACAATTTCTCAAAATCGGCTCTTAAAATTTTAAAATTTATATCTAGGTATAGATTAAAAATACAAATAAACTGATTATCTTAGTCTTCCCATGAAAAATACTTTAAGGGTACTTTATAGAAGCTTAAATTTCCGTATCTCCACAAATATATGAGATATAAATAACTTATCATTGCAAAATTGTGTTACTATTAAAAATAAAAAAAACTTAATATGAAATATTATTTTATAAACCCAATAGTTTCTGAGATATAGGGAAATGTATTGATTCAATTTTGTGAGCTTTAGTCGTAAAGATACACTATTTAATTTTAATGCAATTATTATTTAATGCCATAGAGTAAGGAATAAGTAAGTCTCTCAAAAAGTGAATGTTTCTTTCAACCTCTTAGGAGAAATGTTTGTACAACAATGATGAATCTCTATTTTATTGGTCAAAATTTATAAATGAAGAATTAAATAGCAATGAAATTACCATAAGATGTGTAACCCCTAATAAAATGTCGAAAATTTTAAATTAGAAGTTTACATTTTAATAGTAGGCTAATTGATGACCCTTGGGGACCCAATATCAATATTTTTACTTTCTCGCTACCTTACAGTTAGAGCAAGTTATTTTGATCGTCAAAAAAATCGAACTCGAGCTTTTGATTACTGGTCTGTCCATCTGTCTGTCAGTCTGTACCTAAGGCTAGAGCCTAAACTATTTTACTGATTAGAATAAAACTTCGTATCTAGATTTTTCATTGGGGTTAACATAAGGAATTTTTGTAATTGGATATCCAAACCTATAATTAATGGTAGTTTCCTTAATGGCGGAAAGAGAAAAATTTAATTTTATCAAAATCATCTTTAATGGTTTTGATTAAATCTCATTTATAAGCTTTGATCAATATTACAAAACAAATGCCTACTCTTAATTTTTCGTCAAAATGACTTTAAGGGTTCCGTTCTGATGCATAAATTCTAATTTTTAATTTTATCTTCGTAAGTCTTTGAGATATGAAATAGCTTATCATTGCATACATGTAGATCTATTTATAATAAACATATCTTACTTAAAACATATTTTCACACAACGAATAGTTTTCAAGCTATACGCAAATATAAGTATTTCTTAACTTCTACAACACTTAGAAAGTAAAGTATTACGACCATCAAAAAATTCTAACCCAAGATGTTGATAAATGTTGACATTTCGTGACCCGCTAAACCCTAAAAAGTGGTTTATGCAACGCCGTCTGTCTGTGTGTCTGTTTAACACTAAAATTAAGAGCCGTTTACTAATGGCTGTAAAGAGAAAAATTCTATTTTCTCAAAATCAGCTATAATGATTTTGATTAAAATTCGTATCTAGGCGTTGATTAATATTATGAACTAAATGGCTTTCCTCATTTTCACATGAAAATGACTTTTAAGGTACTTAACGGAAGCAAAAATGTCTATATCTCCGCAACTATTTGAAATACTAAATACCTTATGATGGTAAAATTTTGTTATTATTAAAATAAAAAAACTTTTATTTGAAATATATTCTTAAAAAACAATAATTTCTGAGATATTGGCAAATATTTTAATACAATTTTGTGAGCTTTATTTGTAAAGAGATACTACTTAAATTTAACGCAATATTTCTCTAATTCTATAGAATAATTAAAAATTAGTAGATCCCTCAAAAAGTTTATGTTCTTTTTATTTAACCTCTTCGGGGAAATGTTTGTACAGCAATGATCTATCTCTATCATTTTAGACTCAATAGTCAATATTTACACTTTTTATTGGTCTAAATTTATAAATGAGGAATTTAAAAAAATGCGATACCCATAAGATGTGAAACCCCTTATAAAATGTCGAGAATTTTAACCGGAAATCGAAATATTAATACGTAGTATTGACCCTGGTGGACCCAATAGCTATCTTCTCTTTTTTTTGTCCGAATATATTAGTGAGTACTTAAGTTCTTAAAAAAATTCGTATATTTAAATCCTGGATTAAAAAAATGTTTAACATAAGTATAACGCAATTTTTGCTCGAGTTTGACAGTGTATATTATTTCGTTTCACATAGATTACGAGTTACGCGTAAATATCTTCATTTTTAAACAATGGATTGAGAAAGTCTGTGCGGAGGAGCTCCGTACCATTTATTTAATTTGGCATCTATTGCGAATCTTGCGCCTTAAGCCATGAGAAACCTCAGCGCCAACATATGTGAAAAAGGAAACCTGGATTAGGTTTACGTCCTTATGGGAACTAAGGACTTTGAACTTTAGGAGTATTTTTTCATATATTTTTGTATATAATTAATTTAATATATCAGACAGTTTTAATAGCTCTTGCAGGTGTTTTCAACTCAAAATAACTGGAGAAACAAAACTTTAAATACATATTTAATTTAATATGAAGGTATGTTCCTCAAACGTATTATGTTCTACCTCTATATATATATTGAATCTGGTGGCTTATACCACTTAGCCTTCAGTACAGGGAGCAAACAACCAAGCCAAATAGAAATGTAGCTAAAATGTTGTATATACTTATGTACTCCGGACACCTTAGGGTGTGCATCCTACTTTTACATATAGTAAGAAGTTGGCGTCCTAAACCATGTGCCCAATGGTGAGAAAAGATCCAAAAAACCTATTTCAAGTAAAAATTTGGTAAGTGCGTGGATAAAATTGAGTACGTTCATTAGGATAGTTTGTTTTTACTTTTAGATATTGCAAGCCCTACATCATAGATTGCGCTACCACTGTCATGGGTATCTCTAAAACGAAGAAAAATATCAAGCTCCTGAAAATTTTAATCGTGAATATACCGTCTTACATTACTAAAAATATATACAATATTTTCCACTATCAGTAGTGTTAAATATAGTAGCAATTTGTTTTCAAACGAAATTTATTACTAGTGATAAATTTTCATCTTTATCAATACTATTTTTGCAAGATCACTTACTTAACACGTAAATTTTTATATATAGGGATACATATAAAAATAGACCTAGACTAACTATCCATATATATTTAATAATACACAAACAAACAAAAAGGTGAACTCACATCAGATGAATGTTTTTCGAATATTAACTGTTATAAAGTGGATTATCCACAACGTAGTATTACATTATTTTTCCTGGCGATTAGTTGGTGGATTATATTTGCTTCATTATCATTATTCCATCATTCCAAGAGGCATCTTGCATTATTTTACATGTGTATTTAAGCCCACAGATTTTATTTAAATTTGATTTAATAATGCATCTTGACGCAATATGAATCCCTTCACTTGAGAAAATAGGTTTTATAAGTATGTTTGTCCTTTTGTATATCAGTAAGTGGGGCTAAATTTAAGAATATTGTCATTCATTTTGCATGAACTTGATATTTTGATGTTCTATCGCATAACACAAAGAAAAACAATGATTTTAATTCCTTAAGTGCTGACCCATTTTTGAATAACTTATTAGATTTTTTGATACTTTTTTTCAGGGAAAAATTAATTAATTAAAATTTAAATTTATCGTAAATTGTTTTAACATTTATGATAAAAATGAGTATATGGAGGTTTTTTCTGTGCTAAATAGATTTTTCAATAGGAACGGATTGCTTACATAAAAATAGTTACTAATGAATTTAGTGAAACATAGTTTGAAAATAAAATTTTGAACTCTAATTTGTGAAAGTGCGTACGAGTGCGTAATGATATATATGTTACGTTATACCCATTTTATAGTGAACTTTTTAAGACTATAGAAATTTAAGTTGGTCAACTGACCATTTTTAAGGATTATTTATGTACATATCTCAATGCCACCAAACATTTTCTGAATATCCATTCACTTCGCTTCAAAAAAGGAGCTGGCGCTCTGACTCGTGGGGTTGACGTGTGTGAGGTTTTTGACAAGTGTTTGTTGCTGTACGCAGTTAATAATCCGCTGCCTTTCTCTCAAATCCCCGACCCCAAATGACGCACTTGTCCTGGTCAGGCGAGATGGCGTGTTCTGCAGACTTCACAAACCCCGCGTCAGACGTACAGGCCATCTTTTTATTCCTAGGAAAATGTATTTTACTCACTCATGATCTGTGATGAAATATTTCTTCAAAGAAGGTACTGTATATTTTTTTACGGAAATTTATATATCTATTGTACCTCAAAATTATGTAGACTATATCTATAAACCATTTATAAAGTGTATATTTTACACATTCATCAATAGCATAAGTAAAGAATGGTTTAAAATAACCTAATCTAGTCAAAGTTTATTAGCAGAGAAGCCAACCACCAATACCAAGAGGGAAACATACATATCTTATCATGGATATCCCTAATAGGTTAGGAAAAATACTCTGCATTTATCTCAACTTAATTCATAGTCACTGACTTTCTCCAGACATCCCTAATCTTCTTTGTATACTCCCTTCACTTCAACAATATCCATACGCAAGTCACTCACACTAAAATAAAACTGTGAAAAAACCAAATCATGATTAGAATTAGATTAATTTTCTTACAAATTTATTTTCAATACATAGAACCTTACCAATTTAAAATCCAGAAAATACACATTTTATAAAATATAAATACTCATGTTTTATTGTAACAGTTACAAACAATATAAGATAACTTAAACATTTTCTAAAGCTATTCATTTTAGTACGAGTATAAATGTTAACCTGTTAAATGAGTTCGAAACCATTTGCATTACAAGTATTTTTCTTAGATACTTCTAATTTAAATCATAGGTAATAAACTGCTTGATGTGAATCAAATAACTTCTAGAGGAACAAGCTAGATTATTTGATAACTATTAGCTATAGTAAATTATATAAACTCTCTAATTTAACACCTAGTTACAATCCCCTTATAAAAATGTTAATGTTTCCAAATATTTTAATAAACGAAATGTTTGAGCTATCCATACAATTTTGGTGGAGCATTTTGTTTTCATATCAGTGTTAAAGTTACGAAGTTAAAGATACGAAATAGAAGGGCTTAAGATTCATAATTCATGTGAGGAATTGGTACAATTATTTAATACTTATTTTATATCAACCTTTGTTTTATGTTAGTTAATCTGGTGCGGTGCATATGTCAAAATTTGTGAATAAAATCTTATTTGTAAGGCAATTAAAATATTTATCTTCATCTAAATCATATATATTTTCATGAATACACGTCTGATATACATTTCTGATCGATAGGAATTATATAATGTAAAAATAAACAATCTATATACTGCTTACCGTTTTCTTGTACGGTGTTTATTGAAAACACCTAAAAATTAATATATGTATATCCATCCCGATATTAGCTAATAGGTAGATCTACTTTGATTGGTAGTCTGCTATAACTGCTTAAATGGCTGAATGCTTTGAGGCATCACTGTTGTGTTGGACTGACTGGCTGAATACAGGGAGATCGGGTTTTGAATCCTGGTAGGTTATGTTCAGGGTAGCTTTTCCTAAATGGTCTCCCATTCTCCTCTCACGCAAAAGAGGGGAGATTAATACCTGAAAGATTTCACTCCCCATTCCTATCACTTTAGAGTAATTATCATATATGCGTGTAACATGAACAGGTAAGACGCGTTGATAAAAAAACGTGATGTTTTTTATTCTTAACTCCACTTTATACTACACGTTTTGGTTATGCAAATTTAAGCTAAAGTGTTAGGGATAGGGAAGATTAAATTAAGAAGAAGTGTACCAGCATTTGTGTGAAGCTAAAGTGGAAAACCACTTAAAAATAATTTCTTATATCATATAAAATTGAACAGTAGGGTATTCAGTAAAAGTAGAAAAATTGAATACACTTAATTTATTACTTTTTTGGGGGGGGGGGTTATACGCCTTAATGATTATATATATCTTACTGTAAGTCGGTCCATTTTTGTGTTAAGAGAAAACAAATTTAGATTCTTCTATATCAGAAATCTATAGTGTAAGTAATAAAGGATATATTGGAACTGACACATCAATCAAGGTTGTGTTGATTTAGTATGATACATATGAACACTCTTTAATTTCATGGAAATGGCTTGATATATTAAAAAACTATATTACTTGTATAAATATGTAAAACATTATCTAAGGTCCTTCAATCATAACACTTTTTGCACATTTTTGACAATTGTAAATCTGTATGCAATAAATATTCATTCATTGATTTCAAATAATTGCAATAGATGAGTTGAAGGGGGTCAGTTATTTAATTTTGTGCTTTTCCCGGACCATTGTCAAGGTAAAATATTTAATGTGTGGAGCTGAAATTTAGTATAGACATTCATATGAGGTGTTCACAGTAAAATACTTATAATATTTATAGTATTAATAATAATAATATAAATATTTCAATGCAATAGTAATATTATTAATACATATTAATTTTTATAATATACACTACTTTTATAAATGATTATATTAATATAATAAATATTTCAATGAAATAATAAGTTACAAATTAATTTTTGTAATACACACATATATCATAAATAATAATAATAATAATAATAATTATTATTATTATTATTATTATTATTATTAGCACCGCGTCTTACTACCCGTTCGGGTTATACGCACTTACGCTAATGTGCAATGGCAGGGTGATTGTGAGATGAAATGGAGGACCTACAGTTTAACGTGGGATCCGAACCACGGTGGAGGCCTGGCATTCCTCACATTCACAAGTTGTGATTAATACACGTCTTGTCAGAGGTGAAGGAAGGGTTTGGCATTCAGATAAATCTGTAAGTAATTAAAATCGTTAAAGCCGATTTTGAGAAAATCGATTTTTTCTCTTTTTTCCCTTCAGTAAACTACCCTTAATTTTAGGGTTAGATATCCAATTCCAAAAACCCCTCGGGGCAACCCTATGAAAACCCTAGATATCAAGTTTCAGCTCAATCGGTAAAATAGTTTGGGCTCTAGCTGGAGGTACAGACAGACAGACAGATAGACAGACAGACGGAAATTCAAAAACCACTTTTTCGGATTCAGGGAGTCATGAAACGTCAAAATTCATCAAAATCTCGAGTTCGATTTTTTTGACGATCACCATACTTTCTATACCTGTAAGATAGAGAGAAAGTAAAAATGTAATTTTAAACGGTTGTAATTAAAGAGGATATTGTGATAATTAAAATTGAATTGTTTCTTATCTTAACGCCTTGTTCCTTGGTTTACATTCTTGAGATGTATTAGTGCCAGTATGGTACTGACAATTAGCGTAATTATATATTCATAGAAGGTGTACACAGTAAGATATGTGTAATTATAAGAATAATGATAAAATTAATATTGTAAAGATTTCATTGAAAAATTGATATTTTTAGTATATTATATTATATTATTATTAAAACTAAAACATTTGAATTATAACTATTTCAATGATTTATTTACTTACCCATAATATAAATATATTTATATAAATATTTAATTTAATATTATAAATATAAAAAAATATTAATAATATTAATATTTTATCGTGTACACCTCATATATATAAGTTTATTTATGTATATATTTAGCACCGCGTTTTACTACCAGTCCGGACTATACGCTTATATAGTAAATACGCTATTGGTATTAGGAATTAAGATGGTTTATTAATAGGAAATGTACTTGCACTTCTTGCACTTGCGTGGAGATAAAGTTGAAAACAATTTTGGAGAAATCACCCTCAGTTCACCCAACCGAGATTTGAACTTCGATCTCCCTGCAATCGGCAATATAACCTACTGAAAGAGTAGCACTTTAGACCACGTGGCAACCGAAGCGGGTCTAATTATATTAAATTTCAGCCCTATATATTAGCCCTATTTACCTTAGCAATGGTATGCCAAGAGTATAAAATACGAAGTTTGGACCCTTATCCCTAGAGAACTGTATTGAATTGAAATCAATGAATCAGCCACCATTTATAAATAACTATTACACAATTGTTAAATTGGTTCGGTAAAATGTTGATTGTTGAATGAATGTAATATCCCTATCTTTTTCTCGGATATTGAACGATCCTAAGATATACAATTTTATTGAACTCTAAATTCCAGAGATTAATTGCCAAATAATAGATGCAGAATAATAGATGTAATTTTGTTTATAGAATATTAAAATAAACAGTATTAAATGCTTTTGAAAAATCTAATAATATGAGAAGTGTAAGCTCGCGATTATCCCTGGCTAGTCTTATATCGTCTGTGACATTTATCAATGCGTTACATGTACTATGATGTGATCTAAATCCTGATTGATAGGCAGTTAACAAATTTTGTTTGTTAATATGTTGGTAAATTTGTTGATGCACTAGGAATTCTAGTGCCTCAGAAAGGGATGGAAATATACTTATAGGTCTAAAGACATGTTAATCTTTTGCTAGTCCTTTTTTAGGTACTGGCGTAATAAGTGCAAGTTTCCACAGTGAGGGATACTGTCCGGTCATAAGTGAAAAGTTGAATAACTCAGTTATTGTTGATATAACTTTTCTTAAGTTTGTTTCTTTTAACAATATTGAAATTTTGTCTATACCACATGCTTTCTAAATTATTCTCATTATTGATTTATATACCTCATGATGAGTCAAATGTGCAAAGTAAAAAGTACTGTCATCATTATAGTCACTATTATAATTATTTGCATTGGAGTAATAAATATTCTTTACAGTCTGTATTCTAGCTATATTGTTAATTAAATTAGGAGTGCTAAGAAACTCTTCATTGAGTCTATTGAGACTGATGTGCATATGATTGCCTTTAGGTAGTGAATGTACCACTGCCATCCTCCGCAGCTCCCTCCATTGTTTTTTAGGTGCTGGGCTAGTAATTTAGAGTGAAAGGGGAAAGTCCATTTTAACTATCCTAATGGCCTTGGTTCATTTATTACGCAGACGCTTATGCTCCTCGAAATTTATGTTGTCTGTGAGTGGCTTGATTTTCTATTCTCGTTCAAATTTCCCATATGCTTGGTCAAGTCCTCATCAATAACTTAATGTCTTTAGTCACTACACATACCAGGTGAACTACTAACACGTCGAGTTTTTACTGGTGCACTTGTATCATACAAGTCAAGGATCATATTATTAAAAAGATGTAACCTGTCATCAATGCTTAATTTAGTGTTTACCAGGTACCAGGGCATGGATTGATCGTCAGCATTCAGTTTGTCTGTATCGTTGGATTTAATGTCACGATATGTGATGACCTTAGGTACGATTTTATCCATACACATTGAGTAGGATAGGTAAACAAGATCATGATGCAAGATTCCGGGGAGCGTGACTTGTCCAGAAGGGATCACTTTATTAGAGTTTGAAGTGTATATATATATATATATATAAATATATATGAATAATCAATTAACATATGTGAGGTTGCGGTATGATATGTTGCGTCCAAGTGACATGGCGTCATATTGTATGAAGAAAATAAAGTCAGTAATTGCGAGGTTTCATTGTTGCTAAGAAGTAAGTCTACGTTAAAATCACCAATTACAATTATATGTCTATATTTGTGTGCATGTGCTCGGTCAAGGAGGTCTCAAAGGCAGTAAATTGAACAACTCGAGGTGGCCAGTACACTACAGATAACATAAGCCTTTGTTGTGAATTGTTTACTTCAACAATAATATATTCAGGTTGCGCTGAATACGGACACTGTGATTCAGATAATACTTTATATTTAATATCATTTCTTATGTACATACACACACCTCCACCTACCTTTATGGTTGTCATTTATAAAGAGTTGATGACCACTCAGGTGTACTAAGCTAGAAGGAAGGGATGGTTTTAACCAGGATTCCAAAACAAGAATAACATGAAATGACAGAGAATAAAATAAGCTGTCGAATTCGTGGAAATGGTTTAGTAAAGACTGTGCATTTAAGTGGGCCGCAGCGATAGCGGCTGGCTTTCAAGTACATTGTGAAGCATCATAGCTTTTGATGGAGTTGTAGAAGAAGGGAGAGAAAGGAGCGATTGGTAAAGGTCACCAACAGACATGGAACATAGCTCACTAAAACATATTATAGTTGGGCTATCTCGCCCTTGTAAAATATCATCCGCACACCCACACACACACACACACACAAATATCAAAATAATTAAACTTACAATTACCCGAGGTAATGAGACTTGAGTTGAGCTTGTTAGCACACATACACGCATTTTATAATTTAGTAAATTAATAAAAATAATTAACAAACAGAATAATATATCAAATACAACACTGAAAACAAATAAAGCCATGAAAAATATTATGAAATTTATTTTAGGACCTAGTAAATTAATAATGATTAAAGCACAGAAAAATGAATCAAATACCACACTAAAAACAAATAAAATTACGAAGAAGGCTACGAAATTAAAAAAACGATTATTTAAAAAAGAGAAGTAATAAGTTGTACTTCCAGTTGATTCACTGTGCCGTGAGTATATCCTCAATGCAGTTTATGTGCAACTCGCCTTTTTCAGTCTTGAGTACAATGCGTCCATCTAAAGTACATTAATTTTTCAAACAAATTTTTTATAGCTGCTTGTAGTATGATCATATGCTCACCAGTTAGGTCATCCCCTACAGTTATTCCTGACACGTCAACCTATCGTTTCACACGGAAGACCTCACTTCGTTTCCTGTATGAAACAAACTTCATAATGATAGGCATGGGTTTGCTTCGTGAAATTTTGCCTAGTCAGTGACTAGAGTCGATGTCATCAACAGTCACATGCGGTACTTTGAGTTTATTCTTAATCACATCCAGCACCATGGAGTCCGTGTTCTCTGAGATGTTTTCAGCAATACCAAAATTTTTTAAGTTGGATCGTCTTTGGTATTGTTCCAATTCGTCTTTCTAAAGGACAAGTTCACGCTTTAGCTGATTATGATCAGCATCTTGTTTCTTAGTGTCTTCTCTCAGCTTCTTGATTTCATCCATGTTAAAATCAAGTAGATCCTTTAGTTCTTTCACTACTACGCGGGTCACTAATTCAGTGATCGTAGCCACGAGAGTATTTAATATATCCTTCGATTGTAGCGCTTACTTGACCCGCTCCTGCACTAAGCTAGAATGCTCTATGCTATCGAAGCTTGTCTTCTTGGCCATGTTTTATCGGCGAACAAAGCAAAATGAATTCGATTAGTTATTCAATAGTAAGCAAAGACGCATTCACAAACTGAAAATAAGTCCAAGTTAGAACTAATTATATTCTACTTTACGTGTGTTTGGGGTATTAAACTGCACTCAACACCTGCTTTAATAAAGAATAATAGCACGAGCAAAAGGCAACCGGTTACTCAAATCCGCCCTGTTTTGTGGGATTGTAAGCTGAAGGGATATAAAGACCGTAATAAGAAACACGAAGCGCTAATTGAAATTGCAGTGAGTTTAGGGTTGAAAAGGAAGAGATTACCAGAAAAATTGAAAATTGTGACTAGCCATTATTTACGTGAATTAAAAACAGAAATAGACAACTTGAAGTCTGGTGCAGGCTGGATACCAAACCTTATTTGGACAAAGAGAACTTTCAGCGAGTTTTCCAACAGTAATGCTGAGTTGGCCTTGCCAACGGCAGAACGTGTGGACGTGGCTTTAAGATCTATGTTAATAAATTAATTGAAGGAGTGTTATGATATCCTTAACTTTCCAAATTAGCATATAATTCACTAATATAATGGATTCTATTGAAGTCCTATGTATAAATATTTATTATCTTAAAATCAAAACAAATCATCAATTCCATTTTGAACTACTTACTGTGGACGATGAGAATAAACACACCTTTTGTTATTTTTCAAATAGAATTAGGAAATAGTATCCAGTTTCTGAAACTCTGCAGAATTACAACACATCCCAGACATACATAAAACAGAATTAATTGCGAGAGAGACGCAAGTGGGCGACAATTATTTGACTGTAAATCTATTTGAGCTACTCTTAGAGAAGGGGCATGTGGGTTGATGAAACCGTTGAGAGCCGTAATCTACATAAAATAGGAACTAAAAGAGACGGGGTGACCAAAAGAAAGAGTGAGAAAAAAGAGGGACAAAGGAAATGAAGATCTGAAAGCAAATTGGCTCAGAGGCGGACAGTGTTGAATCAGTATCTGCAAGTAAGAGAAAGAGAGTAAGACTAGCAGTCACTGCCAACTAGATACATTTCACCCTTTTTGTTTGGTGTCCCCATGAAACACAAGATCCAGGAATGCTTACGTGGTGCGGTTGGTAGCAACCGTCATTCATTGCTAGCTCGAGGGATTCTCGACTAACATACACATACATTTGATTAGATTTTCCCAGAAATGGTTTCGTTTACAGTTTCATCTCCAGACACATTGGAACATCAAAGGAAATCCGTAAAGTTCAGTTAATATTTATTATTATGAACATTATGTACACTTATTTACACAGGTTAAAAAACGTTTTCACCTTCAGTATCTCACACACCAACAAATCATTGGGACAAAAAAACTGAAGATATTTAATCAAATCACAATTTGACCTAATTTTTAACAAATACTTTTCAACGTGACCCAAGTGTTTTATTTGTTACTTAGTTATAAAAGTGTTCAACTTATGTGTGTTGCAGTGTTTTCTTGACAACCAGCCATCATGGGATATATAACGAGACTGCCTCTTATTATTCATAGAAATAAATGAAATAAATCTAATAAATCTATATAATGCTCCACCTAGTTTAATGTCGTTCCTAAAACCCTTTGGTAACTGTATTTAATTTGAAACATTCTTTTTTCCAGCTGCACCTTACTACACATTCGGAATGTCTACACATTTACACTAAGAGAGCAGGAATGATGAAGGTAGAGCCTAGAGGTTAAAGTATCCCTTAATTATTAAAAGAAAGCAATTGGGGAAAAATAACCTCGTTAATCTTTTCTGAGATTCAAGCCCTGAGCTAGGAAAAATAGACTAGACGAGATGAAAGTCCCATTAGTTTGGTTATTTGATGTTCCTGTTAATCAAGAATCATAGGCCTTCCTAGCCTTTCTGAAGGATTGGCAGGTAACAGCTATCCAAAGATCGTAATTTTTTCATGGCTTGATTGTAAACACATTATTGATCACCTCTCCCCTACAACAACAGTGTCAGGAAGTTCTTGTAAAACGTGTTTAAGAATAAGCGGATATGTGTCTATGTGTATTTATATATATTACATCTGAAAGTACTTATACCGTTGACTACTTGGAGTTCTATCCGTCATTAAGTGTCGTTAAGATATAATGTTAAGTTAGGGAAACATAGATTAAAACATAACATTTGTAGACTGCTTTGCTAGCTGTTTTTAAATACATATTGACAAGGATATACTGCATAAGACACCCTTTATGACGTGGGGACCAGACTATTTTGTGTCACGAAGATAATACTGTTCATAATGACGTTAGGATTATTTGATACACCTATTAGTTAAAACGTAATAAATATAATAAATCAATTGTGCAAACGTATTATGTTTTCTACATAATTAATTAATTTATTCGTTACATAATTTTATATGCCTTCTATGGTTTATATGAGGGTATTGACTACTATTGGAGCACTTTTCAGAAGAAATATTATATATATTACACGATCAATATATCAAGACTTTAAGGATTCTTATATCATTTTAGTTCAAAGCGGATCAGGATTTAGTGGCAGATGGTCCTTTAACTTATAGCTTATTCGTTATCGGTATGTGATTGTGCTCAGAAATTATTAAAATGATATCAACTTCGTTTTCGGTATGTGATTTGGACCTGAGATTACTAATATGATTCTCACTTTGTTGTCGGTATGTGATTGTGGCCAAAAATTATTAAAATTAAATCAACTTCGTTGTCGGTATGTAATTTGGGCCTGAAATTACTAAGATGATACTCACTTCGTTTTCGGTATGTGATTGTGGTCAGAAGTTATTAAAATGATATCAACTTCGTTGTCGGCATGTGATTGTGGCCGGAAATTATTTATATGATACCCACTTTGTTGTCGGTATGTGATTGTAGTCAGAAATTATTAAGATGCGATATCCACTTTGTTGGCGTTATGTGATTGTGGCGAGAAATTACTAAGATGATACACACTTCGGTGACTACATTGTTTAAGGCGCCACTCTATGACAGGCTGGACTACCGATGCCAGGTATAGGGAATAGAATCCTGATCGGGTGTATTGAAGCTTGTTTTACCTAAATGGCTTTACACTCTTCCTCCATGCAAATGCAGCTTTACTTCCTCTATAACCAACCTTCCCAATTCCTAACCCACAAGTGTAATTAGTACTTAGCGTATAACCTGAATGGGTAGTAAGACGTAGTGCTAAGTATATATAAATAATTTGTCTGTAATAGATGTACTGTGTGGATCCCAATTTAGCTCAACTAATCGAACCTATTGGTAAATATAAATCTGATATATGTAAATGTTTAACTAATATATAAAGACTTTTAACAATATATTTCCAACATATAAGTCATGAGTATACAAAACAAGTATTAATTGCCATTGCCCAGTACATTTAATAAACTATTCTTTTGGCTATTCCTTTAAACTAAAAGTTAGCTAAAAAAAAAGAAAGCTAAAAGTTTAAAGGACTTTTTGAGTTTTAGATTTTAATAAAATAAAATACATATTTATTTTCATATAATTTTGAGATTAAGGTCATTATATTGCACAATTTTAACAAGTGTATAGTTATTATTAGGTATAAATAGCGATTCAGAAATTTCAAATCATTACGATTCACGAGTTATAAGGGGTCAAACCTGCTATTTTATGCTTTTTGTGACATTGCTATATTAAAATAATCTGGATGGAACTTAGTACAACTAGATATGCATTTTAGGTTTACACAATTATATTTTTCTATGTTAAAATTATTTAAAAAAATGCACAAGCAGTTTAAAAGCGGTAAAATGACATCTGTTTGGATTAAATATGAATACGGTTCTCTTTTTAAACCGAAAATCAGATTTAATATAATTTTATAGTACACTATACCGTTATTTAGAATTAATTTATTTTATTTGGCCTTGCCCTACTCGTTAGTTGTATTGATATGTATAAAATGATCTTTGCAAATATAGATTTGAAATGTCTATTAATTTTAGATACAACACCAACTATCAGAACATAATATGCCAGGGGGTCAGATAATCCTAATTAATGACACCCATGTAAAGCGAACTTCAGCTTCCTTATCTAGTCGGTGTTGCTGGAATGGGCTGATAAATTGTTACTTGATATCCCCTCTCACCAAACCTATGATAAATTTCCAGCCAAGATTTTATAGAGTCAAATAATCTTAGTAATTCTTATTATCAAATGACCTTAAGAGGTACAAGGGTTTGCTATTGTATTATGAATTCTCTCTGAAAGCTTCGTTACAAAAGTCAAATGTTATGTGGTCTGAAACAACCAAATGTAAGCACAACCCCCACTAAGGTCAATATAGGTCAAAGGTTCTCATTTAAGATGTGTTGTAAATGTCAGAGTTGGTTTAAGAATGGGTTAGGGGGGAAGCTACGTCAGTCCGGGAAATAAAGGAGAAAAGGCGACCATTGTGCTAAAATGTTATAAATGTAGAATTATTCCATTTTAACTTGGTCGATGCTAGAGATTGGACCTATGTAATTCTACAAATATTGTTTTGAGATTATGAAATTAGATGAATTAATCATTCTACTCTGAACTATACTTCTTTCTTATTTTTTTTCCAGAAATTGTTATTGAAGTTGTCTTGTATTTTTGTATTTATAAATTTAGAGAGAATGGAAAATTTTTAGCCAAATAGTTGGACGTAACCCATTCATATGAATGTACTGATATATAAATTAGATAAAACATTATTTGAAAATATGAAACGTTGAATTTAAATATTAAAAAAAAAAATATTTCACTAATTTAAACAGGGTATACAGTTCTAAAAAAACCCATCAAAATGAAGTATAGGACAAATGTACTCTAAATAAGGACTACTTTGGTTTATAAAAATAATGTTAATTTTATAAATTAACAGAATTAAATTATTAAAGAATTGTAACGGACAACTTTCGGGATCAAAAAGATGTAAGTAATTAAGAATTGTTCGTTATTTGAAAATAGTATATTTTGAAATAATAGTTCTTGAATCTAATTTGAAATTTGTATATTAACTTCAACAATATAATTAATGTATTGTGCTGTTAATTTATGCAGGATGGTTATGACATTTGAATAAATAATATACGTAGCTTAGCAGCTTTGCAAGGATTGCATCATACTCAGAACAATACGTAAATAAAAATAAATTAGAACAGTGTGCCTCTGTACTTAAAGTTTATATATGTTCACGAGCACAGACTAAACTGATAAAACAACTTCCACTGAAGGCTTAGAAGAGAAGGAAGGTATTACCTTGAAGTGCAATAGTCATTATTACGTAAGCTTTTCCAGAAACTTTCTCAAAGGAGTAGGCCGTACTGTTCTAACTTAGGGCGAGACAATAGCATTCCTGACATCCCTACGAAAAAATAGTGCATATAGACTGGTACTTTCAATTATTTTTTTCCCCCGCTGTTTAGAGATTTGTATGCATATATATGTGACTCGAGCACTGCCCACTTCCGTTATTGAGAAAGTTCGTTATTGGGAAAGTCCGTTATTGGGAAGTTGTTGTACCATAAAAGCCAATGTTATTTTGCCCGGAAAATTTAAACTTTCTGCTACAGAGAAGAATACACCGTTCATAGGTGTCCGCCAAATGAGATTTCACTGTATCATATATAGCTATCAAAAGTTTAAGAAACAAAACGCATTAAAATAAGGTAACTTTAATGTAAATATACTGTGGGATTTTAAAAAACCGTGAACTATTTTGACGCCCGCTTAATTGGCTGTATGGTCTAAGGCATCACTCTCGTAGTAGACTAGATTGCCTTTGACGGGAAGATCAAGGTTTGAATCTCGGTTGTGTGTATTGGGGGTGACTTATTCCACAGAAATAGGGGTACATTTTGTCTAAATATAGCCTTCCTCATTCCTAGAATCATAAGCGAAACTAGTACACAGGCGCATCACCATAGCGGGTAGTAAGACGTGGTACTAACAAAAACTATGTTATCATACTTTGCTTCTTCATTATGGATTGGAGACGATGTTTTGGAATCAAGATCTTCTTGAAGGGAGCTTTCAGGTTAAGATCATCTCCTAAATCAGATCATATCAATCTTATTAGTATAACTAACACTATATATTGCACATTTGATATGGCGCAGAGCGAGCAATACTCGTGTATGTAAGTTGTATATTATTTTCCATATCTTAGAAAACTATCTAAAAAAGATAATATCAGTAATATTAGTAGTAATAAGTATACATTAAATCGTCTAGAAGAAATTTTCTGTAGCTTATTAAAGTTTAATTGGATCAATGTAAAATAGTAATACTTCCAATATAGGACCAAGAACTAATTCAATCTTACTTATATTAACCAAATTGTTTACAGAATGGATACTTCTTTTTCTTCCCTTTTTAAACGTGTAACATTGGTTCCTTTATCTTAACCCGAGGGAAATTTTGGCTTACCAAATATTTGTTAAAATCTCACATTAATCGATAAGTTTAACTTATGTCCTCTAGATGGGTCACTGTCATTATTTATGCTTTTTAATATACAGCAAGGAAGGTATTCACCAAGGGATGAAACTTTGAAAACTCCACCAATATTCGTAGGAAATTTGTTTTCAAAGAAGGTTTGTATATAATACATAAAATAATTAAAAATCCCTATATAAGTTTTAAAAGAGTAGTGAAAGCTATCTATTAAAGATGTAGATACATACTTCCTAGCAAGTAATGTTGTTACTTGAATTATTTAACTTAATTGCTAGCTTCCAGTAAAGATCAAAATAATGAGTAAACTTTTACCATGGATGGAAGGAAATTAAAACAGTGGTCTTTTTGATGACTTTACCTATTATATCCACGCCATATTGCTATTTATTAAGTAAGTATAGTATCATATCGTTTGTGCAAGAATATATTAATTCCCTTTAGTGAATTCAGACCCAGTATTCAGACTAGCGTGTCATTTTATTAAATGTTATGTAGAGGCCTAATTTCCGTGTTTTTTTTTATGAGTTATGTCTTTTATCTTCAAATAAAACGAAAATATTTAAGATTGGACTTTAATAATGTTGTGACGAGACGTGATCTTAATAAGGAATGTGTTTCTTAAGCTCTAACCAATGGTGATATGCAGTGACAAGAAAAACATTGAAATAGGAACATAATTACATTTTTTAATTGGGGAAAAGTTGGGAAAACAGCTCTATTGGCAAATAGTTTAGAGTGTTTTGCATTGAAATAATATAACTTAGAGCAATATTATAGAACAATTTTCGAAATCAAATATTTTAGAATTGTATTGTGGCAAACAAAGTCAACCATGGGTTGTCATTAATAGTGGTGATAATACATGTTTGGTGATTATTTTCTGAAGCTAACTGCCATCAACTCAGGCAATCAAGCTAGCATACGTTTTCTTGATTTGTTATGGGTTTTTTAAAATTAATTCTGTATCTAGCAAATGGTTGAAGTTAATTAATCCTGTATCTAGAAAATGGTTGAAGAAAAATTGGGTATATCATAAATGAAAGTCTGATATAGTTTGCAAAGAAGATGTCTGTTCTCTCTAAAAAAGTGTTTGGAATAATTATTGGGAGACATTAAACTATGGAATTTAATTGAGATTTACAAAACATCAACGAATGATGGGTTTTTGACAAAATAACAATACGATAGAAAATTTGTAACATGTTTTAAAATATTTTAAACCGTTTTCCCTTTTAGTTCAGACTCGAAAATAGCCAAAATTAGGAAACCCTTTAGAAACTATCTTTTTTTCACGAAGATACTAATAATTTTTAATCAGAATAGGCCGTTAGAAAAATCGTAACTTCAAAAATTCACCAAAATTGACGATTGACGATCTTGCATGAGTTTAGTGAGTACCTATATTTTGATAACAAATCATAAGTAGATATTTCAGTTTATTTATGTTACGTTTACTCGCACCGTTGGGTGAAAGTCTCGTCGTGTTTGGGTTAATAGTGACAAAGAGATGTGTTAAAATATTTCATCTGAGTTTATTGATGTTTCTTTCCAAAATGTCTTCTCAATCTTCCTCCAATTAAATGTGGTAGGCTTTATTTGAAATTACGCCTTCCTTAAACATACCCACTAATGTAACTACTTGGAAAGCTTGGATGGGATGTAGAGCACGAATTAACAATTCAAGTGCATATGGGTGCAAAAGGAGATGGCTTGAGTTCATCCTTAGAAAGGATGAGCCAGTTGATATTGAAAAAAATCATTTCTATAATACCTGGCCTGATTAGATCTCTAGCCTCCCGAGCCAGTATTTAGAACGCTTGTATTGCTGAATATTTTTAGAAGTCATAATACAGTTGATATATATCATTTTTTTATTATTATTAAATTTAGCAGTCCTTTTTCTTAAATTTATTTATCAGCTTAAGAAACCTGAATATTATATTTTCAAGCAATGGTGCTTAGTTATACTAAAGAGACGACACATGCTAAGGGATAGATCTAACTGGATTGGGGTATTGTATTTTAGTACATTTTATTAAATATACACTTGTGGAAATCATTGAACTTCAAAATGAAACAACAGAATACTCGTTTTTATTCTTGAATTCAATTTGAGGCAATAATAAATGGGTCCAAACCTCCAATACAACTGATGATAATATAAGCGTGATTTAATTCACAATAACTATGGTTTTATTTTTAGTAAAAACTTAGACAATGCACAATATTTTATCTTAATTTTAAACTTTATAATGTTCAGGAATTTGGTTTAATATAATATAAACCGCTGAAAGAAAGTCTTCACATTATCTAGTGTATTGGCTTAACTTAAGAGATAGGAATTAGGGTGGTAATTATTATGAAAACAGCTGATTTGGATTAGATATGGGATGATAAACAAATAAGGGTTAATTCATCACCCTACTGAGATTTGTATCGTTACCTTTCCAACAATGGATTTGCCTTAGGAAGTGTGACCAACAACAAGGGTCTGTGTGTAATTAAGGATACGAATTCGATCGGTAGTTACTTATGAGTAGTTTGAGGTATCCGACCTCACCCAAGTTGATTCTTGTTTCCTTTTAGCTCTCAGGTGATTTGCCGTACAGTAGATATTCCCAACTAAATGTTAATGGACTCTAGGAAGAGGCAGGACAAAGTGATTCATGCGCAGGCAACAATCCGGTGGAAATGCTGAATAAAGCGATGGATTGTTACACGATCTGTAGCTGGAGGGTGAAAGGGTGTTTGTTGATATAAACCAGATGTCATCAAGGCCTTATGAAGGGGAGGGGGTAGGAAGAGGGGGTAGGAAATAGCCCCATTACGATAGGACTACATTGTTTGGGGAACCGCAATCCTTCATTCAACTTTGATGGTGATTCTTCTCCACCTTTTCGTTTGCTGGGGATGTATAGAGCAAGCTTTTGTATGTGTTTCGGTCAACAATGTTGGCAAAGATGAGAGTGTAAACATTCTGGATTCTGTTGTTCACTTTAAGTATCTAAGTTCTCCGTACAAATTAATAAACTACAAAGAATATATATAAAGTAAAAAGATTGCGTCTACTACCAAGTAGGAGAGAAGCGATTTACGAACATAACTAACACCTAATACACATTTTCCCAATATAAAATTGCCCTTTTAAAATAGTGAGAGAGATTGTGTGAACATAAAAATTTTGAGAATCTTTTGTTTTTCCACCACGTCCTAATACCAGTCCAGGCTTTACTAGTTTAAATTTCGCTAATAGGTTGAAGAAATGTACCCAAATTTGCGTGAAGCTAAAGTGGTATAGGATTAGGAAGCACCCCCCCCCCC
>CABFWB010003539.1:23710-40715 GCA_902151455.1 Timema bartmani | reverse complement strand
CCCCCCCCCCCGGTACATAGGGTCAAGATTCGAGCCCCCAAAAGGAAACCAGACGATAATATTTACACTTAGTCTGCTTATCCACCGATGCGAGTAAGTTGGAGACGTCATTGTTAAATATATTAGGTGTAGTAGGTAAATTCAATCTTCCTAGCGCTTGTAGCAAATAATAAGTAAAATCATATCTGCTCCATATAAAGAGTGTGTCTGCAAATTCAATATGTGTAACCAATGTGGCATTACTCAATAGCTGTTAGTAATGTAAGACAATAGTGTATAGTCACTATAGGAAATTAACAAATTTGGACGTGTTTATAGATTTGTGATTTTTACTGTCTCAAATTATTCTATCAATCGATTGTAATCGTGAAAATTTTCCATCTACTGATAATGAGGAATATTTACATTTTATCTATGTTCGAACCCAAATAACTGAATCCTACAACTGTCTTTCCTCATGACAGTCTGTCTGGCTGTATGTCTGTGTGTTGTCCCTGTCCACAGATATGAAACCGATGGATGGATTTCTTCCAACTTGATATATTGATGCTATAGGGCAAAACCTCAAGATGGTTTTTTCTCCTAATTTTGACATTAACCCTCAAATCAAGGGTAGTTTAAAGCTGAGTGATTTTTTTTAATGCCTAAATTTTCAAAAATGAATACTACGTGTTTTTTAAGTAGATATCGAGGGTTATTTTTACATTATTAATAAATGTATGTTTATTTTTAGAAAATAAATTAATTTAAAGGTTGATTACTGATAAAAAAATGTAGACAATTTTAAAATTTTTGAAATTAACTTTGAAGATTGAGTTTAAAATTAATATTTTGAAATAGCTCATCTCTATAAAAAGACTGTGTTTGTTTCATGTGGAAACCTTTGTTAAGGGTAGTTCACTGATAACTTTTTTTTTAATTATCACCTTAAGTATAATACACAATATTAGAAAGTGTGTGCGATTACTTTAACTAATTTATTTTGTACATAAGCTCTCACCTAATTTACAAAAATTTTGTAAATGAGTATAATGAATTTTCCCCGACTTTTTGTTTTTTATCTGGCTCGCCGAAACTTACTACTATTCAGTAGAGGATATCCACTGATGGGGAAGGGATGAAGAAATCAAATTATCTAAAGGAGGAGGATCAACATATGTGTGAAAGATGGGTGAGATATAATATTGGAAATTAATCCCTACAAACACGCTATTGCCATTCAAACTGTGATTTCCTTGTCATTTTTAAACCTTTAATGATGAGTGTAACTAGTGTGACTTTGGCCAACGTTCTCACTGATGATAGTACAAGTTATCTCAATCATCTATGTCTATTCATGATGGATTGTTTTGATTAGAGGTAAATAACACCTAATTTATAAACCAATGTGTATGATATATAGTAGTCAGTGGCGGCTCGTGAGTATATCCTAAGGGACGATGCTCTCTTAAATACTGTTGAGTTAGATAGTCAACAGCTTACCTTATATCAACCTTACACCAACCTTTGTTAAACCTACAAAACAGCACATAAAAAAGTATGATAAGCATAAAGTTAGTAAAAATAAATAAAATCTATAAAGTTATAAAAGTATAGCTCTCTTGGTTTGAAAAAGAAGACTGTCCATCGTGAAATACCCACACACACACACAAACAAACACACCAGTTAACAAAAAATATATACATAGGCTCTTAACATTATTTTGAACAGTATAAACACATTATAATTTAAGAATTAGTGTATCAGTAATTTTATTGTTTGAAATAAAATCTAATCTTCTGATTTTGTATGAAATGAATTTTTCTATTAATAGTTCGTTAAAGTCTGGTATCTTGCGATTGATTTACTGTTCTATAGACAACATAGCCAAAGCATTTAATCTGTATTCACTCACGTATTTACTAACAAAATAACAAATACACAAATAAAAATAGTTACTTTCCTCACACTCACATATCCTTGGCTTTTTATCAAATAGTTTCTTATCAAAATGGCCCGTAAGTTATCCTCTTTCGTTGCATTTTTTTTTGTACCTGACTTAAGCTCAAATCGAGAACAGGCCTTGCAATGTATTTTATTTAAAAATTTTATTCTAATCATAAAGAGCCGAAATTCAGTTTTTTACCATCGTAAACTTTCATTTTCAAACAAGTAATCGAAAACTCGAGTGAAAACCGGTAGCATAATATTTTCTACTATACAAATGAACGACTGACTGCAGTGTGTATAACAGGGTCTCACTTCAACATAGCCCAAATAACGTGCTAGGCAAGCGCTGAGATAAGGACATTGAGGTCAAGTTGTCATGGCAGCCACCCTGTGAGGCATGCAGAGCTTGGGGTGTAGGGACACAGGGCACATGTTAACATAAGGGCGCTCTTTGTTACGCGTTTATGCGATTATGGTTTTATTAATTCCCTCAATAGAAGGGGAAAATAATGTAACGCTTTTTTATGATATATTTTTAATTTTCATTATGTTATAAGAATATGAGAAAATTGATATTAATTTTAAAATATGTTTTATTTCTTCTTTTACTTTATTTTGTAGAAAGGCAGGTGTCCCAGAGCACTCCCTTACGAAACGCCCATAATAGTAGTTTATCATTCCTTCACACCCTTCAAGTTTAGATAGTGTTAGAGCAAGGTGGTTAAAGGCTTCAACATTGAAATTACTGAAATATATTATTATTTTAATACCTGTGTTCACTGAACTTTTTAAACTCTGGCTTCTTAAAGCAATATTTAAGAAACTTTGTTAAAATAACATTATACATTTATACTGTCACCGCGTTTCACAAATTGTATGAATAGCTCTAACATTTAACCTTATAATTACTTTAATTTGTTAGAGTTAAGGAATATTGCATTTAAGATGAGGTGTACCCCCATTTTTGTGAAGGCAAGGTGGAAAAACCATTTAGAAAAAAAATTACTGCACTGGACCGGGATTCAAAACCAAATCTCCACGTCACTAACAGTCCAATATACTATTAGGTAGACGGCTTATAACATTTTACAACTGGAACCCCTGATAACATTATAATACCTACAAAAATTTAGACAGTATGTTAGTACTGTATGTATGTATATTTTTAGCATCGCATCTTTCTACCCATTCGGATTAAGTCTATATTCGTTAATACCATTGGTTACATGTCCATTTTTTACTACCTCTTGTGTTGTTTTAAAGCGTTAAAGGAAGGATTGCTGGTATGGGACTCACTCTACTTTACTCTCGTTAAAAGTATTCCTTCCTGATATATTATATCATATTGTGTTTGTGATTTAAAAAAAACTGTGAATTAATTAAAACTTTTTTTAGTAATATCATGGTATATATTAAGATGTGTGTGTTTTAATATTCAATTTATCTCGGTTTTAGTATTACTTCTCAACGTGTTTGATTTTTAATGCCTTTCCATCCCCATAATTAGATAGTAATAAGGTCATCAGGCCACTAAAGTGGGTTGATGTATTTATGTCAGTAATTAGTTTGTATCAGTTTCTTGATATAGAAATGGATACAAATTGCTATGGTTAGCTAGATATTGAAAATATATTGTTAAATTTAGGCAACCCTCTCTCCTCATTGGTTCCGGAGATACGTCTGGGGGCGTTGAGTTGGGTGAGTTATGTTATACGTCTAGTGCCCTGGGTACCCCTAGCCCCAGTGGTTCCAGAAATACGTATAGGGATTTAGGGGTTGGGGTGCGTGGGGTAGGTGTTCTAGGTTAGGTGGTATAAGAAAATTTAAATATATGTTAACAGAAATGTTAAGTAATGCCCATATGAAATTTAAGCTCAATCGGTGTAGTGGTTTTCCAGTTACAAAGATTTGTCCGTGGGCGGTTGGAGGTTGGGTGTAGAGTTAGCTCGAGGTCTAGCGCCCGTGGGTATCCTCCACTCAAAGCGTGACTATATAGTTCTACAATGATTCAGGAGATAAATCTGTGGACAAAATGTTTTGGTGTATCCTAGGTTAAGATGTATTAATAATTGTAATTAGCTTATATGTTAATCAAACGTCTGAGCTAAGTACATGCAAAATTTCAGCTCAATCGGTCAAGTAGTTTTTGAAAGAAAGGGTAAAGTATATTTGTAGCACATTACACAACGACAGAATTAATAATTAATATATCAAGTATAGTAGTATATTGACACTCTTAAACACAATAGTAAGAATAGGAACGCTGAATTTAAACAAAATATCACTACACTTCTCATACAGTTGTAAAAATTGACATGAGATATCAACTATGACAGCCATGAAAGAACCATTCTTGAGCATGGATCATTAAAATATGTTGTTATTTTTAAAACTGTCTTTCGGGAAAATAGTGGGCCAACTATAGTTTCGTGTTGAAGAACACAAATTATGTACGTCAATCTTGAAACTTCACATGCACAGTAGAACAAAAATTTCTTGAGAATACATTTTGATTAATTTTATTATATTTATTATTGGTGTTAACGCTAGATGAGATGTCAGCACCTTGGAGCTCCCTTGAAACAAATCTCCAAACTACTCGTAAATAAACTGTTTTGGCACAACGTCCCCAAACGAGATTTTAAATACATAATTACTAAAGGAAATTAGTAAGCAAACTATGTTCAACGCTTAGCACTCATGACCATAGACCAGGTCTAGGAAAGTGTTACGCGTACGTGCCAACAGGTACAGTACGTACAATATATATTTGGTGCCAGGGAAAAAGAGTATAAGTCAAAAAATGGTCAAAATGAGATAAGTCAATATTTACATTCTCCTTGGCCAGAACTACCATTTGGTATACGTAGTATAAGTCAAACTCAACCTTATTGGTGGAAAAGTTATATTTGATCTATATAGTATAAATAGACCCTACATTTGTTTTCTTTCAGTTGTACACTTTAGTATGAGTCAAGTTATACTATTAGGACTTATTCTCTTTTTCCCTGGCACCAAAGATTTAGTAGTGTGCATAAGTTAATGTTCGTTACGCCTGATGGTTAGAATGTAGGCTTCTTTAAATCGTGGAGCAACAGTACCAGCAGCAATTTCTAGAAGTTTTGAAGGAGATAAAATGAGGGGGAAAAAGTCTTAGGTACTATACAGCTTTGGGAAAAAGTCATAGTAGGTTATAAACGAGGTAGCATGAAGTGAATAACGGAAGAATATATTTCAAAATAGCAATAGTATATAGTCAAAGATTTGCCATTTTAATTCAATGAACATCAGAACTCATTTCTTGAATATTATGCCCAGTAGGTACTCACCTTCACACATAACACACTTCTGCAAGCTGCTGATGAAACCTTACATCACATGATCCAACATTTCTAAGGGAATATTGCGCACTGCGTTTCATATGCGATTCCTCAGCTCAGCCAGCGATTGAGGGCTTGCGGAAAACACCTGACTCTTGAGGTACCCCCACAAGAAGAAGTTCGGGCTGGTCGAATCTGGAGACCACGCTGACCAGTGAATGTCCCCAAATCGGGAAATCAGTCGACCGGGAAACGCACCTCACAAGAGAGTCATGGACTACCAGGCATTATGGGCTGTTACCCCATCTTGTTGAAACCATAGCTGTGGCGGGTTTCGGGTGGCCATCTCAGACGTAAGAACTAGTTCAAAAGCTGGATGTAGTGATCGTTGTTTAAGATAACAGCACGACCCCGAGCGTCCTCGAAGAAATATGGGCCGATTATGAAAAACAATGTAACGCCACACCACAATGTCAAACGTTCATTGTGGATGCGCATACATGTCAAATGATATGGCATATCTTTGACTATATTATAATGCTGCTATTTTGAAATATATTTTTCCGTTACACACTTCACGCTACCTAATTTATATGCTACTATGACTTTTGCCCAACCCTGGACTAGAATTATTGTTGGAAATAAATATAAACATTAATTTTAGAAGTAAACGTTGATAACATTCCACTTTTTTATTAGTATTACCCTAGAGGTCTTGATAATGTCCATAAAATTTCAAAGCTACAAATCGCATAAACATGTCATCATCAGCATTATCACTATCCAGCTTGTGGCCGGGTCATTTTAGTAAAATGCCTGCATCCTCTTCCATCCTTCCACTATTCTTCCATTTTAATTGATTCCTTTCTTCTCCTCTCATTTACATATGTTCTGTTATCTGATCCTCCCAGGATCCTGTGATTTGGGGAGGCCCCACACTTGCTTAGGTAACAGAGGAAAAAGAAATATTGGGGTGGGAAAGGTCTTATTGCGCGCTTCTAGAGGCTACCTCAATAGGCAAACTAGAAAATTTTGTCAAAATATATAAATAAGTGAAAACATAATCTTGTGATTTGATTTATTGAATGATTGAACCGAATTCTACGTTTTAATTTAATTTGCCTTTTTATGTCTGTCTGTCTGTCCGTCTGTAGTGGATATGTCTCACGATAACTTTGTAGCGCAATCATTGATTTAATTCAAAAATTTTGCAGTTGTTCTTTGTACCTTTATACAGATCAAGTTCATTGGGAAAGATAATATAAGGAAGGTTTGGAGAGGAATCAACCCTTATATAAATAAATATATATAATATATACAATCACTGCTTTTAGCGTTATTATGGCATGTATTTACCTTTTCAGAAATTTCCTTGTTACCTTATACGGCTGAAAATGATTGGTATAAAGGTGCGAAATACTGTACTAACACTAAACAAAAATTAAGTTTATAGTGATTATTATTTGGAGGAGGGAAGGCAGATAACTGGGGGCCCCACAAACGAGGTTTTCCCAGGCCTCTAAGTCTGCCATGGGCAGACCTGGCTCCTCACATCTATGTATTGGTCTCCCTTGTGGTACTTTCCCTACATACTTCATATCCATCATTCTCTTGCTTATGTTCTCCTTTTTTGTCCTCATTACATACCCATACCATCTCAGCTTTGCTTGCTTACTTACTATCTCATAATCTCCCTGGACTCTTACTCTTTCCAGGATGATTTCATTCCTAATCCATTTTCTCCACGCGATAGATAACATGCTATCCATAAAGTTCATTTTATAGTAGGTATAATATTATAACATTTATTTCAATAACTTCTTTATCTGTAAAAAATTAGATCTTTATTCTCTGAATACAACTGTATTTAGGACAACTTAAAAATTAATATTCTTGGCCTAATTTCCTTTTATATCAAAATATTATTTCTTAGCACCACATGGATATGTATGCTGTTTAAAAGGGCAGGTAAAAGCATGTTGTTTGGATAAATAATAAATTACTCATAGATTTAAGCCCCAACCTCATCATAGCTAGAAAATCCAACTAAATTGGTTTAAAATTTAGACATCAAGGCCCCAGCGTGTTTGATTTAATTATTTTATTTTCAGTGTTATATTTCTTGTATGTATAGCTAACATTCCAAAGTATATTTAACAATATAATAATTCTCATTTTATATAAAGGTGTGTGAATAAAATCAGTGTCATTATGTACCGTTTGGAAGTGAAAGTATGAACATCTGTATTTCCAAACATGTGTGGTAGTTTTGAAGTGACACTAGAGTTTATTAGTATACAAACATTTATAAACATTCAGTTTGGTGTGACTGCGGATGATATTTGACTAAAAATACCCTCCATTTGAAGTTATTAACAGAAGTAAAACGAATTCATTCATTCTAAGTTTAATATGTTGATTGAATTATATTTGATTATAATTTTTTTTTAAATGCTAATACCAAATTTACGTAATATATAAGTTTATAATCATTGGTACATCCAAACAAACCAAACCAAACCAAAAATATAATTCAATTTACATTAATATTTATATAAGAAAATGTGTCTGATACAGTTTTTAATCTTTACCATGCTCATTACTTTGAACTAAGGGGAGTTTAAGGTTTTTAAAATATTTTTTTTATATTCTTTTGAGTTTTAAAACTAATTTTCCCATTTATTTACCAATTTTAAAATATCTTATATTTATTTTGTTTTTCAGACTAGAGCAAGTGTTTAACACTGGTATTTAATGTAGTTAATTAATTTTAACCTACTTCAGAAATATTTTGAGTAAATATAATACTTTACTACATATATATGCACTAAAAATATTTTAAAATCAAAAGAAAGTTGTGATATTACATAAAACTAATCTAAACCTGGAGATTAATTTTTAATAAAGCTTGGTGGGATTATTAGTTTTTAAATATGATTGTTTTCTTTACCAGTAATGCACGTTTAAAGCCTATCTCAAATTGGTAAACCACTATAGTTTACATTAGGTAATGATCCATACTAATTAAAATGATATTTTTTGTCTTCAAGCAAACTCACTCACTATAATATGAAGATATTTCAACTCTAAAATATGATTTCACCTAACTGTAAGCTACGCACCAACATCCTTCTATTTACTCTTGTATCACTTAGTACTTCATATTTAACATATCACAAACTAAGAGGTATTTTTTCCTGGTATAATCCTTCTCTATCATAGGGTTCTGTTAAGGAAAAAAACTTTAAGAAGAAAATTCAGGGGAAATTTGAGTTCTATTCTAATGTTATTAGTACCTCTAGTTAGCTGGTTATTATATTTGATCTAATCCTAAGTCATTTATATTTAATAATTATACCTGGACACTCTATTCGCACGCGATACCTTTAGCTTAGCGTATCAAAGCTTTACCGTTGAGCAATGAACTAATTCTGTTACTGCTGTGCCCAAGTTTATAGAGCACTCCCGATTTTAAGGTGAAGTTTTTGGTAAATGATAGAAAAATCGACAGCTAACATATATACGAGTAAAACTCCATGTTGTATTCCAGGTGAACTACTATGAGCTATGAACTATGAGGATATAACACGTGCTCATTAAACACGCATTAATTTGAAATATATTAAACTGTGGCTTTCAAATACTGTGCCAAAAATATGTTAAAAAATCGAAAATCGAACCCGATATAATATGAACAATAAAGTGATGATCTGTATTTGTTAATCGATAAATTATTATAAAACAATGTCGTAGATTTGGATAGAACGTTAGTCCTTCCATAGCTGGCTGAACATTTCAAGGGGGTGAAAGCTTTAGGGGAGGGAGATTGAGCGAGGGTTGATGTATGGCCAGAGGGGACACTGACTCCATAGAACGGTATTTATGTGATTCGCTCAGCCTTTCCACCATGTTTCATACTCACCGGGCACAGGTCAACCCATATAGCCTTCGAAGGACTCGGTGGCACAAAAAACTGCAAGATTTATCAAACTGAAATCTGTACATAGTCATCTATTTATTTGGGTCAATAACCTCTTTTAAGAATGGAGAAAGGATTTAGTTTAATGGTCCACTCCATTCTTTGTGTGTACGTACATTTTATTGATAACAATGCCATACATTTAAACTGTTTTGGGGAATTAAAGGATCAATAAACTAAGGTAGACCTATTTTTAATGGAGTTTTTCATTACATAATACTTTATACTATAGTTTATTGTTATAAATAATTTTTAACACTTCTTTTTAATTTTCATATGAATAATAAATACGCAAAATTTGGTCTGGAGAAAGCTATGAGAATTTCTTGCCATGTTTATTTAAACAAAATTAAGAGCTCAATAGATATTTATTTTATTATAAAGAAATTAAAAATTACTAAATGTTTTATTTTGTTGTGTTTTTGCATTTCTATTGCTATTTTTAAAAAAGACCACAATTTAATATAAAAAATTAATTACCTCCTAAATGTTAGATTTATATTTTACTAACAAACGGGATTTTAATGTTTAAATACAGTTTTTATATTACGACGTGAATAATTATTTTTATCCATCTATTAGCTACAAAACCTAATAAGACCCTATTACTTTAATATATTACCCTATGTTATTTGCCATGTCCTTGTTAATTGACATAAATAAAACATATATATATATATATATATATAATTTTTGTTTGAATAAATATGATTTACTTATTAGCAGCTGTATTAAGTCAAACTTCCACTGGTGAGGTATTATTATTTTACTTTCATCAACGATGAGGCTGATTAAATATATATCACTACTTGATTATGATTATTATAAACGTCTTAATAAACATTGTCTTACAACTAGCTTCGCTTGAGCAATTTTTTATCATTTCAAACAACAATTGTATTTGCCTTTTTAACAAGAAAGTTCATCTATGGAAAACCTTTCTAGCTGGTGACAATAGACGAGCAAGATTTGAAAGGATGTATAGAGGAATGAAGGAATGTTGAGTATAATGGGAAATATATTTAATTACTTTTGCACGAGCGCGAGTTTTTATTTTTGAGAAATGGAAGAAATTAGAAGATCTAAAATTTCCATAACTTATTTCATATTAACATTTCAATCTTTTCAATTTTCATAATTAATTTAATTTAAGTGATATTTATCCTTAATTCATGGGTAATCTTTCTTAACGTTGTTATGTTACCTGTGTGTTTTCCTGGGACTTACTTAAAATAACGTGTTTTTTATTTGTTTTAGAAGAAGATGTTGGAAAACATTTTTTAAAAGAGTTTTGGGACGTCTTCTTTTGAAGTCACTTAACTATTAAATAAAATCTGTATTGCTCCTCAATACAATTATTCTTAAAGTAGAACTGTATTTCTAAAGTAATAAATAATTATTCCATCAATTTTTAGAGTATTTTAAAGCTATAAGAGGAAACAAAGTGTTACCATTTTTTCTGCTTTCAACTTGGACATTTTCTTCTTCTGGGTTAGATCCAACCAATGCTTTAACGAATTTTTATTTTCTAAACATCACAGCAATCCAGTAACCAATTTAAACCTTTAAGGAAAATACATCGCCCTAGCAACATCAAATATTGTCTCTTACAAAACATTAATTCTTATTTTACTTCACAAATATTGATACGCCTATTGTAAAAAAAATAATTCAACAATACCCAAATGTTTGTTGCTAATTGATTCCAAACGTAATTAATGTAGGCTATTTATTTTTTTGAACTATGTTTTTATGTTCTTTAAACAAGCAATCTAATTTGTTTTATTAAATATTTTTCTCATTAAAAAAATATAATATTAAAAGTTTTATTTTATTTTAAGAAAATATTTATATTTATGAAATGAATTCCCTAGGTAAGCTTGGTGCATGGAAACCAAAAAACTTAATGTAACATATATAATGTTTCAATTGTTGTGTGAACTTTATTTCAGTTTACCCTGTTATAGCTAATTATTTTAATGGTTGTTTTTATGTAGATAATTCATTGTAGTATAATTTGTATTCTCTCTATTATTTGTATGTATTTTGATAGTGCCATTTATAAAGTATCATTAGATAGAATTTAAATAAGAATAATGGTCCAGGCAGTGTTACCAAGCACAATTAGTTTTCTAGAGTTTTAAGAGTCATCGTACCACAGTTAGAGCTAGAGGAGAAAAAGTAATATATTTATATCTCTTCAAGTAGAACGCTTAGGAGCGGTGCCCACAAAGTTTATTTGAAACTCACACACACTATATAGGCTACTTACATTTTGATAGCTATATTTTAGAATATAAAAAATATAACAAGGTTGATTTCAAATTTTACTAAAATATTTGTATGTAAACTTATATGGCAGGAGTTGTTAGTGCTGATAAAACTTCCATAATAATTTGATTTCTCGTTATTAATATTCCATCCAACCGTCAAGAGCTCTAACAGTCCAGCAATATTAGAATACAATAGACATGGCTTAAAAAAATAAGAAATATATTATCTGAATAACCAAATGCTTACAATTAAAGGAATTTAGTGATGGTAATAATATTAATAATAATAAAGAGGGGAAAACAAGAAGATAAATTTATTCTACAGTCATAGTGATTTAGGAAATATTCTACAGCAATAAACAACAACGTAGATTACTTAGTGTTAAAGTTGTTCTTTAAATAACTCTCCAAGACTTATTTTCCTTTTAAACTTAGAATCAAATTATGAAAATCTATAGTTAGTACTGCCTATAAAAGGCTATGAAGGATGAGCTGTTTACGAGAGCTAATTGTGAAACATATTTTAGGATGAAGAGAGGCATGATAGGATTCAAAATTTCCACATGTTCAAGAGCAGATTGATATGAAATTGCGTTATTAAAATTTTAAAAACAAAAAAAGCATCGTTATAGGAGTTTTCATAAGAATAGAGTTGGAAGCCATAAAAGTTCTCAAATTATATCTAACTCTATTCTTATAAAAAAGGTTTAACATAGTTAATTATAGCAGGCAGTGATAAATTTCATTTCAATGACTCTCTCAGATTGTAAAACGTTAAAGGTGATGGAACTTTACGCCACACAAAAAATTTGATTCTGCACATGACAAAAGTAAATTACAGACTAAAAGAGAGTCAACTTTTAGAAAAATAAGAAGGTGCTTTATTTAATCAAATCAAGAAATTTAAAAGAATGATATACAATATGATAAACATGAAATAAATATAAATTATATTAAAAATGTTTATCCTCTGAGCTGTGTTGACAACAAAATGTTCATTGTTGTGGCTATGTTCTAAGCCACGATCTCGTATCATAGTTTCATTATTATAATGACCTGCACAGGTAGGTCCGAGGACCAAATATCCAGCTCTTTAATTAGTCTGAAAATTGAAAATTGACACCTGAACAGGGAAATCGAACCCGGGACGTTTGGCTTAGTACGTCAATGGTCTAACCACTGAGCTATCCAGGATTCGTCTCGTGCCGAGGGTCATTCTTCACTCATATTTTAAGGCAGAACCTATAATGGACGTATGAGTGAAGAATGACCCTGAGTACGGGACGAATCCTGGATAGCTCAGTTGTAAGAGTATTGACGTCCTGAGCCAAACGTCCCGGGTTTGATTCCCGTGTCCAGGTGTCATTTTTCAATTTTAAGAATATGATATATAGATGGAGTAATCCTCACTAAAAGCATAAATAATAGTTTTGGCTATTTGATTCTTAATATGCAATCCCGTACAATTATAATAAATGTACAAATGGCAGCAATAAGCCAAATACCGAGTAGAAGATGGCTGCGTTATCTGATAGTTCGTGATATTAATATAATCACACACTTGTAGCCGACGATTTACGCACGTCCATCATAGGCTCTGCCTTAAAATATGAATGAAGAATGACTCTTGGCACGGGACGAATCCTGGATAGCTCAGTGGTCAGAGCATTGACGTACTAATACAAACGTCCCGGGTTCAATTCTCGTGTCCAGGTGTCATTTTTCAATTTTCAGAATATATCTAGATGGAGTAATCCTCACTAAAAGCATAAATAATAGCTTAAGTTATTTGATTCCTTTAATTAGGTTTGATATTTCGGTGACGGGGTGGATGGGGTTTGACCTTCCTCCTTTTATCCTAGGATGTACGAAGGTGGTATTTTCTAATTTAATTCAAGCTCTCTAAGTAGATGCAAAAACATTTACTATAAATTAAAGCTAGCTAACTTCTACCTTACCATAGTAAATACATTTAGGTAGCCGAATAGAGTTGAAAACATGCTAAAAATCAAAGTTGTGATTTTTCTTCGAGACTAACACATTGTGAACACTTATATTATTATACTTTTTAACATAATTCAAATTTACAACTAGCATTTATTGACCACCCTAGGTTATTAGTATCTACGTTGTGGCATATGGTTACTTAGAGAATAGTTATACATATACAAGTCCCATCTAGCTTATCTAAACGACTTCAAAATATATGTGAGTTAAGAATTAAAGCTATATTGTCCAACACATTGTGACTTGTGTGGTACACATTGAGACGTGACTGAAAAATAGATTCTTATAGAGGCTGATCCAAAAGTCACGTAACCCAAAGAAAAAAACTTATAGTTTGCACCATCAATTCGGCATATTGTTGATTTATTTGGCACGCGTGTTTCTGAAAATCTCCGCACAAACCGTTGTTGGCATTCCATGTACCAATTGACATTAAAATAATGTCCCAAAATTAATACTCACTCTGCTTGTGTAGAACTCATCTTACACTTTCGAATGCTGTAGCTCAACTGGCTATACCTAGTGTATGTCTCAAGGTCATACGGCCTGCACAACACCCGGCCGACATTAAAATGTTGCCATACATATAAATAACACGTTCATTTTCCATGTTCTTCTGCGAGAAATACCCTTGGAAAAACAGGGTTGCGTGACTTTTGGATCATCCTGTATTATTTCTTCCAGTCCTCCTTAATATTGGATCGACGATGGAATCCACACAATCACAGTCGAGGTATCTCTCTAAGTAACGAGTTATCGATCCTCTCGCGTGCGAGGGCAGTCGATCCTGTGATGAATATGTAATCTGCCTTTGCCGGCGGACGCACCACGGGGAAAAGTTACTACAACCGTTCAGCGCTTAAAGTGATTCCCACGCCTTCCTTCTACGCTAACCACACATGCAAAGTTGTTTCCTTCCCCTCCGGAATAGTTTTAAAGCACATAACTACCACCAAAAAAATTCTAACAATTTTATAAAACTTGTATAAAATGTGTGTTCATTTCTTATTTTATTTCCTTAGAACTAGACTATTTTAAGTCAATTAAAATGTAATAAACTATTTTAAATATAGGTCCAATCAAATAAAAATAAATTAAATTGATATTATAGCCATGAATTAAATCATTCAAATATCACTAAAAAAAATCATACCTCCGGGACAAAAGTGACTAGTTCTAAAGGGATTTTATGTGCTGATTCCAAAAATTGTATTAATTTCTCTATGTCAGGGCAGTCTATATAAAAATATATACTCATTTTTAAAATTTGATTGTTAATTTTTAGTACCAGACATATAATATGTAATCCTTACTATTAACATTTTTCATGATAAAATGCATCAACTGTATCCATTTATATTATCAAACAAGGTTATATAATATACATTATATGTGCTTATAAATGATCACCGTGGGTATTTATTTTTCATAGTCCATTTTGCATTAACTTTTAAGAAAGACAAAGTTATCTCCCCTGTTGGCCTTGGTGATCTTAGAGCAACGAGCTCGCCTTAGGCCCCCATTTTCATGGGTTCATTCCCATTCAGGGTCAATGGATTCTTCTTGAGCGATAAAAAGCCTTAGCACAACTTCTTTTGAAGGGGAAGTAAAGCCTTCGGTCCCATGTCAATTGTGGTATGTACAATAATCCTGGAAGTTATGTAAAAATGGTAGATCTTTCGCTCTCACTCATAGAAATTCTCGTGTGCTGATATAATTAGTCAGTTCAGAGATTTCATGTTAAATATCTCAAATAAATAATAAATAAAGTAGTTTCACGTGATTGAGGTAACCCAATGACATTGCTACGCTCTTACAACGTAGATCTGTCCGGATGAGAACGTTCCCCTTGCTCATCCCTCACCATTCACAAATTCTTAGTATGAATACAGAGTGTACAGAAACTCAATTCCAATCTGCACATTTAGTTTGTTTGAACCAAAAATAATACAAAATCCCTATACACTTATATCCGGAAAACTATGCTAATACCATTAAATTGTGTACAAAGTTTCGGCATACGGTTCCGGGAGAGCAGAGCTGTTCAAGCTTGCGTGTACAACAGGCTTAATAGGAGTAAGGCGCGCAGTATTACACACCTTAACATCTTGGAGCACGGCAAAATAAAATCCCACATTTAATAGGAAACAACACACTAGTCCATCTAGAAATGCGAATATGTTCTAAGGGTCATTATTAACGGTCCTACATCACAGAAAGTGCTTGCCATTATTACATGTGCATTGTCGCGTGCCTGGCTCCTATGCAACTTGTTGTACATGCATGCTTGCACAGCTTGGCTCTCCAGGCGCTGTACGCTAAAACTTTTAACACAATTATTAAAAAGTATTAGTATAGTTTTACGAATTTAGGTATATAGGGATTTTGTATTACTTTGGTTCACAAAACTATCAAGTTATCACTGCATTATCCTGTGGCTTTGTCTCATATACATAATCTTTTCTCAGTTCTTTCAGGTTAGCATCTGTTATGTTGTTATGATGGGCTAATCGCTTTAGCCCACACAAATAAATAGGCTTTAATCAGATGAGCTCTCAAAATTGCACAATTTATAATCACCTTGTGATTTGTCGTTTTCACTCATTAGCACAAGCGTCGATGTTGACTGTTGACTGAAGATTAAACGCGCCCGTCACATACTAGTCTATTTGACTGGCTCGACGACAAACAACCATCACCCGACTGGGTTCTCGACCGCTGGCGCGGTTGCTGGTCGGACTATGAAGCATGGTTCTGGAATTGTCTTCTGCTTGCCATGTGCCCCCCACCCCCCTTGTCTCCTTATCATCATCCCTCTGATACCGGATCATAATCAAATATATCTGCTGGCGTCCTCAAGCAATACGTTGCATTTTTCTATCATACGCTCCGGGAGCTAAGTGGAAGCCCTTCAACTGCTCGACCGACCTACTACAGGAACAAGATGGTGGACCCGTTCGTCACTCCAGTAGCCCGCAGACAGGACCAGCAAAATGTAATATCAACTCGCTGAGCAATAATTGTTAGTTGTGCACTTACTACATATTTTGTTTGGTACACTTAGAATTTTATAATGTTTACTTAAATAATCTTTTTGCTTTCTCTCTATCTTACAGGTAGAGAAAGTATGGTGATCGTCAAAAAAATCGAACTCGAGATTTAGATGAATTTTGACGTTTCATGACTCCCTGAATACGAAAAAGTGGTTTTTGAATTTCCATCTGTCTGTCTGTTTGTCTGTCTGTACCTCCAACTAGAGCCTAAACTATTTTACCGATTGAGCTAAAACTTGATATATAGGGTTTTCATAGGGTTGCCCCGAGGGGTTTTTGGAATTGAATATCTACTCCTAAAATTAAGGGTAGTTTACTGAAGGGCAAAAAGAGAAAAAGTCGATTTTCTCAAAATCGGCTCTAACGATTTTGATTAAATTTCATTTATAAACATTAATAAATATTCCAAACAAAATGGCTACCCTCAATATTTCGGCAAAATG
>CABFWB010003539.1:0-22284 GCA_902151455.1 Timema bartmani | reverse complement strand
TGGTGATGATACAATGTACATTATTCCGTTCAGAAATCTTACGAGTTTATAGAAAGAGAGAGAAAGTCTGTGCGGTGCACTGTACCATTTATTTTTACCCTATTATGCCAGAGATTATTACCAGTAATGTTAATTGCTTAGAATTATTTAGTCCATATTGACTGTCACGTCAGTTAGGCCTAATATGTAATTCTGACTCTTATTAGGAGCTGTCAGGTGCTCCATACAAATGGTTTTATTATGTAACAGACAGTGTACTGTTGATGGTTGATGGGATGGTAGGGAATTCTCGGCATAATTGCGCGACCTAATTGGGTCATAAACTTCATTCAAGCTTTGTTTACTATAGGTTGTCTACCTTCGAGGTGCGCAACTCAGGGGGAATCAACGAGAAATCAGAGGGTGCTTGCGTTATATTTTTGACATGTGTGTTCGGTGCCCTTAAGGATCTTTTAAACTTTTAAACTTTTTGTACTTCAGTCTCGTTTATTTAGTCTATTGTTAGATAGCTTGAGCCATTTGTAAATATGGCTATGTAACCAGGAAGTCCTAGTTAGGAATTGTTCAGATGTTTATTTCCTAGATAGCCTGGAATCTACTCATCCATGTCAAGGAATATATACTAAAACTACTACTAGCTTGTGGAGAAAATAGTTTGTACCTGATCATACTCTAATATAGTTTAGCACCTTAAGTATGTTATATTTATTGTTGCTACCGTTAATCCTTAAATACGAGCTAGTAAATACTTAGTGATTATTAGCGATTCATTAAGAAGTTTGTGTCTCATTATTGATGCGTAGGTACCTATAACCTAGTATGAAGGTTTGGATTTGCAAAGTTGTATTTTATCGGAATTTTTTATGTTGTGCTGTTTCAAGTTAACTAACTTGAGCATTGGCGTACTAAGCCAAAGATCCCTGGTTAGATTCCCGTGTCCAGGTGTCATTTTTAAATTTTCAGAATATTATAACTAGTTAATAACTTTGCAATCATACTTTGAAATATAATGAATGTAGTATGGAAATCAAGCGCCAGGCCGATGCCTTGATTACAATAGATCACTTGTTTTTATAGAATTCAGACAATATGCATTCTTCAAATTTTCATTAATTTGTTTTCAACAATCACTTTGTTACCTGATTCCAACCAACGCAAGTACAAATAAATGCTAATGGTTTTATTTATATTTGACAAAGTTTTATTTTATATAATTCTATAATTCATTTATCCCTTTCCATATGCAATTGTTATAGTTAATTTTTTTAAGATTTAACATTTTGTCCCATTTGAGGTCAAAAATTATCATAATCTTTTGGTTTCTAAATATTCTAAACTGGGTCCATTGATTTTTTCAACACACACACAAACACTCACTCACTCATACGTACATGCATATTATGTATGTATGTATATATATATATGTGTGTTTTACTTTTATTAAAGAATATCAGATAAAACTAAAATCTCGCTTGTTATTCGACAGTAAAATAATTGATACTTCGCAGATTTCAAACAAATTTATAAAATTTGTTGTCCACCTTTACCATTCAAATTGAGTTAATCGATTAGCCGATCAATGGCTTATGTTTACGTGGTGCCTCGTGTTAGCTAGATGTTTTCGTTAACAGTGCTCCATTTGGTTTGAGCTTGTACAGCATGATCAAGAGGGAATTTATCTTTTAACATAAGTAATGAATGAGATAATATAAAGACTGCCAACTGCTGTATACTAACGCTCACACAAAAGATATAGAAACCAGTGCCCTGTGCCAAAAGTAAAATTGTTAAAACAAATATTTTTATCTAAGAAAATAGAATAATAAAATGTTACTTAAGTATTTAAAAGCATTACAGAAAACCATTCTTGAATTATTATTTTATTATAAAATAAAGTAGAGTATAAATTTAATAAACAGTAAACATACATAGTCAAAGTGACATTTAGTATCTATTTGGTTTTTAAATTATATATATACATTGTGTATGTGTATTTTGGAAAACTACAATATTTTTTATTGGTTTTTGTCTGGAAATATGTTTTAACGTTTTCATTCATGAAATAAGTTATGATAAAATATAGGAATTGGGATCGCTCCTTTTCTCTTTTTAATTTTTTCTTACTTTTTTTCTATATCCAGCATTATTTAAGAAAACTTGTAAGGACAAAATCAAATATATATCAAACAAATAAAGTTGAGTGTATTTGTGTTACTTGTCTGAGGTATGTTTCAATATTTTTCTACTGAAATAAGATTACCGTTACTTAATTTGTTATGTCAAGAGGTTTTAAGTATTACAATCATATTGAAAAGACTCACATTGCTGGTCAATGGATAAATACGTTAGTCTGGTATAGTCTGGATTCCAGCTACACATGGACTGGAGCCCGAATCCCGGTAACTTTTTTCACTCTTCCTCCATAAATATGATGATACATATAACTAAATTCTAACTTCAATATGTATACCCAATTAGGAAATAAAATAATTATTATTTTTGAATAGTACCTCTGCTAATCATTAGTGCTTGAATAGTAGCCAAGAAAAGAATTCCTATTAAAATAAACTGAATAGTAACCTTGGAAATAATGATTCATCATAATTCAAAGTTTAATAGTAACTTTGGAAATAATTTTCACTATAATAAGTCTTGAAAGTTAAGATTTGAAAGAATGCTCTTTATTTTTTAAAGTATTCAATATCATGAATAAACTCCCCTTTGTTAACATCAGTCCTTCTCTTTCAATATCATGAATAAACCCCCTTTGTTAACATCAGTCCTTCTCTTTCAATAAAGAGGGGAAGGGAGGGGGTACTATGGTAACAGTGCGTATTCGAACCGGTGAACAAAAGTTGTATCATGTTTACAAGCTTATGTCAAAATGAAATGATGTGGCACTAACAAAATGTCTTTACAATTAATTGCGTGACATTCATATATTAAAATTTATTGATATAGGCAATCACATCCATTCTGGCATTTATAGAAACAAACAAATGGGGTATACTCTAATTAAGAGGGCATATCACGGTCAATTAATCATAAGAGTAAGAACAAATCTACGTTCAAACCAGAAAACCTAGCAAACTGCTAGTATCTGAATTGTTCCTTTTAATAAAGTTAAATTGGGTATTAATCATTTTAAAACGAAATTAGCTATTTAATTTTCAATTTGGTTGTGTTTTTAAACTATGGAAAAACTTATTTGTCTTGCATCAATTCAAATATCTGCTTAGTGCATAATACAACAATTTGTAGCGTGATGAAACGCTTTGTTCGAGATTATTATCTACTTATGTTAGGGTCCATCCGTGTGATAGACGCGCTCTTAGCCACACTTTAAATAACCTTTAGAAAAATTAGAGGATTATGGTTTTTATAGAAAGCTCACTTTGGACCACCAGCATTAAATGAAAGCCATTAAGATTTGGCATTCTAGGGATGTATTTTTTGACTTAATTATAAAGTCCATCTAAAATGTTATCAAATGCTTCTAATAATACTTATGGATTAATATTTGATATTAAATTTAGCTATTTACTGAACGAGCTAATAATGTTAACACACATGTAATATTTTTTCTAACTACAGTGGCAACATGTGTTTACTGTTCTCAATTAAGTTAATGGGATTCCTAGGAAACTCAGACTGTTTAGATTTAACTTTTAAAAATTCTAATCAATGAAGAAGGTATAGATTGCAGGCTACATTACAGATATGAGAAGGTTTGTTCACTATTTCCTGCGTTTATTTTAATTGTATATTTTCTACCCTAATTTAAAGAGTAGCGGAAACAATTATTTTCAAATAATATTCTCACGAAGAGATTGATAGCGTTAAAATCCCTATCAATGAGTGTTATTTAAATTTATTCCACTAAAGCTGTTCATTTATTTATTTTTAAACTTCATATTTCTAGCGTTCCTGAAACAATAGATCTTAATTAGAGAAATATGTATTCTTAACAATTTTTTTTATATAAAGGCTCTGTAGCTATTGGTTCATTCTGATAAGGACGTCTTTAAGTTGAGTTTAACGAGTTGCTAAACAACTTCAATAAATAAAGCTATGCAACTTCATTCAATCTATCAAACAGAGCACTATACGAGGGAAAACTTTTTGAAACTGATCGTAGTTATTGTTTTAAACTTGTGGAATGCCCAACTCATCACTGATATAATCATCACGATTACACAATGATAACTTCACCGCTAGAAGAGTCCATGTTTCTTGCTCGTGGTATCATTGTCAACCATTAATCCAGTCACAATAAATGGCCGACACGTTATCGACTGGATAGCATACATTTAGAATATTAACAAAGAAGTATTTTCTTTGCATAAATTACTAAGATATTTTTGATTAAGATATTAAACTTTTTCAAATTAAATTTAAAATGAGAAGTATACCATGATAATGTCAAATGTATTAAAACAAATCTAAAAAAAAAATGCCTGTACAAAATCTGTAAAATAATAGTCAAATGTCCAAAATAGTGTATTATTTCATTATCTCAATAGTTTAAGGGGTAATTCTATTACAAATCTTAGTTTCCTATTTAAAAATAAGTTAATTACACGTATGTACTTTAATTAACAACTAGGTTCCTTGATATATCAGTTCCAAACATATGACGGTCCAACTAGAGAAAATCTCGTCCAAAATGGAAACACTCATTCTATAGTGGGAAAAATATTGTGATAGTTTCTACAGCGTTCAAAACTTGTATAAAACTTTACTAGTGAAGTCTTTCGCTGTAAATGGGATGAAGTCAAAATTGTATTATTTTTTTTATTCCAGAGTACAAGAGAAAATATAGCACCTACTTCTACTACCTCCATGATAATACTGGACGTAGTAGAAGCTTATGGAGTTTTTTTTGTATTTCCTAGCAACAAATCTGTGCCTTGGGAACACATGCATAAACTACCCGACGGTTTTGTCTTTAATCTGTTGCTGTGTACTTGCAAATCATAATAGTAACGACGAGAAACTAACTGGAAAATTTGTCGACTGTGTACACATGGACTTGAGTTAGAACAATTTCAGGTTTCTACAAAGAAAGTGCTCGATTACAAAGTTCTTAATTATATACACTATACTACTAAATATACTTAGTCTATACATACACAAATACAAAATGTAACTAATAATAATAATAAACAATACACTTTAAATATATACGATTAGTAAATATATTATTAATTTTAAAATGGGATAACTTAGAGATTAAACTTGGTTATGCCAAATACTTTAGATTAGTTGGTTTTATCAAGGCCTCCATCTACTTTAAACCTGTATAGCGGTAATTAATATGAGAGTAAAAGCAGTTTCTTAGCTCCTAAATCACTAAAACAATGTTCTATAATCCCATTCTTATAAATAATTTATTATTTATTATAGCTAAAAATTTAAAAAGGAATTTTAAAATTATAAAATCTTTAAAGTAATGAATTGGTTATCATATAGGCACAACTCTATACTTTTAAAATAAACCATATTTGGGAAAGAAAACCACATCTCAAATAACGAGAGATTTCAAGATGGATACACCGCTACTCAGCTTTACAATAGTTCAACCCCTCGAGAGAAGTTCATGATAAATAACTTGTACTCTATTTGAATCTACATTATTGATAATCGAAATAGCTGAAACTGCCCTGAACCCAGTGGGATTTTGGAACTGACCAGTAATTAGTAACAATATCACCCCTACAGCCAATAAATGGTCTGTCATAATCGGACGGGGATACTCTGAGTATATTTAAAGTGTAACAAGATAATTTAAATCAGCTATCGGTACTCTTCCAATTGATAAGTTTTTAAGAAAGTTACCTTATTTACATTTTATTCTAAACTTTCATAGATACAAGTTTGGAATCAAATCACTATAGCCAATTAAAAGTAATTAGAGATTTTAGTAAATAGTAATTAGTAAACTACACCCAATTTGAGGGTAAGAATCAACGTGTAATAGCATTCCTATATATAATACAGGGTGTCCCATGGAAAAGTAGCCCGACTCCTATATCCAGCAGGCACCTCACTATGAATTGGAGGAGGTCACTCACCTTCCACCCATATTGTGAAGGGAAGGGGATTGAACTCCTCCAATTCAGAGTGAGGCGCCTGCTGGATATAGGAGGCGGGCTAATTTTCCGTGGGCCACCCTGGATATCAGCATATAAAATACAAAAACCATTATTGAGTTGATTCTATTAAACCTTGATGACTGTAGCCCCAAGGACAAATATAAGAAATGTAAATAAACAAAATTGTATTAAACTGGTTTGTTGTTTCGGGAGAACATTAAACGTCCAAATTCTTCACAATCTCAAAATAACAATTTTCACGATTTAAATTTTTTTTTATTTATGGCAAAGGAAAATAATCTTCTTAGTAGATCTCATATTTGGTATATTACCCTGTTAAGGCACCACCAATTACTAGAAAGCACGCACACATCAAAGTGTACACCTAGTCTACTAAAGAGGGTACGGTAACCACGGAGCAATAAAACAATAAGATTACCTCACGGCGTACTTGGAACCGTTGCAATGAAACCACACATTTGTATGCGACACAATTATCACTGGAGCGCCAAAACATCAAACGATATCCCTCGAATTGTTTACAGTTCGAGTACAAACCGGCTTTGAAATTAATTTACAACAGGCTAGTTAGGGGTTGCGATTGTTAGGACAGTCACACGACTGACGTCACCAATTAAATAAATAAGTACGCAATAGAGCAGCGATAAAATATCATGGTTGAAACAGTTTTTTTAATGAAATTTTTCGTTTCATATTTTTAAGGAATAAATTAACTGGTTTTTATAGAGACAGCTTAGATTTAAGTATAGAAGGATGAGATTGTTTTCGTAGCAATAATAAATCCAACTCGATGGGAGACATAGATATGTCTTCAGACGAAGCCATTTATATTTGTGGAACCTTGATTTTTTTCTCTGAAGACAAATAATTTTAAATATATCAATCTAAAAAGATCCACTAAATAATAGCTTTTAAATTTATTTATAATATCAGTTTCAAGGTTTACGTGAAACTGGTAAACTACCTTCTTAAATAATATCAGACTGCCGAACCTGGGGAGATTGGGGTTTTATCCTGAAGGTTCACTGAGGTGCACTGAGGGGGGTTTTTACTAAATTGTTTTTCACTCTCCCTCCACGCAAATACGTGTCCATTGACTTTAAATTGAGCGTTCCTAATCCTGCTCAAAGTACTTATAATTTTTTAATCGATTTTTTAATCTCCATGCATACAAAATTCGGGTACATTTCCTTTTAAATTCTACCACCCTTATAACTATTCTATTAGCGTAGTTAAAACATGCATATAGCCTGAACGGGTACTTGGATGTGGTGTGAATGTGATAATATGAGGTTGTGTAGCCGGTGTGAGTCTTAAACCTAACGTAAGCCTAGCCAACCAAACACTTTTGAACGTTGGGATCATTTGCCTTAAGGAAAAATTGCCCAAGGTGACAAACAGGAATCCAACCCGGGACCCGTAGGCTCGTAGTCAGGTGCACAGACTATTACACCATGGGGCCGATTTACCTTCGGGTTATAACACTGTAAACATTCGAGTCAGCACCCATTGAACTGGCACAACAATATGAAGATTGGACACACGCCACGTCAGTATTAGACGAGTGATGTGTGCTCAACTTTATGTCACGTGTTATAGATAAGTTAGCTCATTTTATTTAATGGGAATTTGTTTAGAGTTATTAAGGCCCTTGGCTCTGTCGAGTACAAGTCTAAAACCTATTTTGTGGGATGGTGGGTGTGAGGGTGAAAGGCGTGGCGTGGCTTCACAACCGACCAAATTATCCTTCAGCGCCAACAAAAACAGATGGATCACGAAAAATGTAGATGGTGCTAGCTACCGAACAAGTCTTGCGGAAAAATCAAACGTTTGAAAATATTAGTTTTCTCAAGAACTAGTGAAATTTTTATATTAATATTTTCAACACCTCTTCTAAAATGATGTATAGATGTTTATTAATTATTACGTTTCCTTAATTTTTTGCTATGAAGCCGGCAATTTTCTATTGAAAAATGTCAATTTTATCGATATTTGATCATTGTTAAATTTAAAGAAGAGGTGTGTGTATAAAAAGTATAACTTAATCAATATACTTCTATTCTTTAACCAACCGTTCCAATAATAATATTTCAAAACAATACGGTACGGTACACGAGTACTGACTAGATAATCTTTCCACAAACTGAGTGACGAGTGATGTAGCCCAGACATACATATTGTATGTATTTATATCTGATGATTTAATTTATTTTAACTAAAGATTAATTTATACAAAGATTGGTTTGGGAATGTCGAAGATTTAAAGTGTTTCAATGCCATGCAAATATTTTTTAAATACAAGTTATCATAATTTGTAATCATTTAGTAACAAAACGAAAGAGTCTGCGTCCAAGATAAAAATTGAGTCACTTTGACATAGTGTAAGGATCCATAATTAGAGGGACGGTAAGTTCACAAATGAATACACAATTCACTAAATTTAGATTGAAATATTTTAGCGTCTCTTTAGATTCATGCTGGAGCAAGCATACGCAGATTTAATTGAGTTTCCCTATGTAATGCTAATCTTTTAAGTATATACAAGTAATAACGTGAGATGCATAAGATGATTTAAAAATAAACGTGGATTATTATGCTGATGGGTGAAGTACTACTTTCAATTTCCATTTAAATTATTTGATGAGAGAGTAAATGAAACAAGAAAACTATGAAACAGCCATTGATCGTAAAAATATATAAGTATTACATACAATGCATTTATTCATGAATACCAAATTATTCTAAAAACTACTCGGGATATAACAAACTTCATCCAAACTAGCTTCTCACCATTTTCATGACATTGTCATGGACAAAGTAGATACCACTAGAGGTTAGTAAAACCCTTTTAGATTTTGAAGTAAAATTAATGTCTCATTTGCTCAAATATTAATTATTTGAAAGTTTTAATACAATGTGACGTAGTTATTTTGGTCACTAATAGTTGTGCATTTGTCTTTGATACTAGGGAAGATATATCAAACCAATATTAAGGATTAAGAGAGGTTTAAGTGGGAACATGAGTTTGATAACGATTACAAGATAATATATATATAAGCACCACGTCCTAATACATTATCGGTTATATGCTTACAATATATAGAAAGAAAAACAAATGGGTGGTTTTGTGATGTTGAGATAGGAAGATAAACATACAAAACAAATGTAAGAAAAATTAAAAAAAAAAATTGAAACATAGTTGGTCAGGTTTGGTTGGAATACAAACAAACACAAGTGTAAAAGAGATAACAAAACATAAGCAGAAACAAGGAAAGTTAGTTTTATTTTTTAAGATAGGAAGAAGACAAGTAGATATAGCTTTGATGTGTGTAGGAGAATAAGATTGTATCACAAACAGAGTGATAGCTAGAATGTGAATAAGTAAATAAGATGAGAAGATCAATGGATAGAGCTTGTGTGAATTAAAGAAGATATATGAATATAAACATAAGTAGTGTGTGAAGAATAGGTTAAGCTTGTGATGTTATTTTTAATAAAAGAATTACTTATACTATATATCTAATAGTCGGTTGACTCAGTCCTTCAAATACGTAAACACCTAAACAACTTTACTGGATTTTTTAAAATTTCAATCACAACTCTTAAAGTTTCTAATATTAAATATTCATTTACAATTAAAATATAAATATATTATATATGTATGTATACTTACCTTTATTTCACTATACTAAATTTTCTTTCTTTATTTTGATTCATAAACTGCCAACCCACAATGCTTTTTTTAGTGATTTTAACACTATCTGCTTTAGAGAGTGGTTTATTTCGGAACTTTTATGATCTTAATTTACTTTATGTTCTTGGACGCTTATAACATCTGGCTGTCATTTGAAGAACTAATTATCCATATCGGAATAGATTATTATTCTAGTTTGGATTTTTGGTGCAAAATTTAAATTAATTTTAAAGATGATTTATGTTTATTTGTCAAATTATAATATTAAGCTATTTTCACTGTCTAAAGAGTTAAGCTATTTTTTGTTCTAAATATCGGCAAATAATTTTCTCCTAGGCCGGAAATTATGAAAAAAGTTTGTGGATTCCTAATGGTTTTTGTTTTGTTGACTCGCAAAAAAAGAGTAAAAAAGATAAGGAAAGACCCAATTCGGGCCGTCCTTTAATATTGAAATTTATGTGGTTAATTTTCACTTTCGGCAATAAAATATGCGTCAAAAGTAAGGACTGACCTTCAAGGAAGGATAAACGTGAGTTTTCATGAAGATATTATAAAATATAAGTCACTAAAAAGAAAGAAAATAGACTTTCTACCAGAGATCATCAGTCTACATTATTGGGTGAGACCAAATTCATCATCTATCATCATCCTGTTGCTAGGAGTTTAAATTATCTTTTTGAAGAACTCATTATTTTAACATGCTATACAAATATTCCAAACCTGCTCTTATTTCATCCAAAAGAATATTTATGACTCATAATTAATAGCTATTATTTTGTCATCACAATTCAAGTGAGAATCTTAAATTTTTAAGTAATGATTAACAATACTTTTATTAATTTTATAACATAGGAGGCATGCCTTACTAGGTAGGGTTAATTTAAAAGTATTTTCTCTTCAATGATAATTACAAACACACTATTAATTTCATTGTGTAATTTATTTATTTATTTATAATATCAATGTTCATTGTATTTTGAACATTGCGTTCCATTTATAGATAGTTTCAGTAGTTTGAATGTTCGTGTCAAGAACAATAATCTGCTCCAGGAAAATATGCAGTCTATTATCGTAAGTGTCCAACTTAAGTTAAAACTTTAGGTGAAGTCCAGGGGTCTTGATAAAAAGGGTTTTCGTCTTACTGCTGAGTTGTTTCTGGAGATAAGTTTACTTAAAAAAAACTACATATCTAAGAAAATAAAAGGTGTTGGTGTTTGGCGTCCAACAATATATATATATATATATATAATTTATATATTCACATCTAAAAAAATTAAAAATTATTTATTTAGATTATTTTTTATCACAAGCTAGATAGATAAACCAATATAAATTGTGTGGGATGAACAAATTTAGCTAGGAAGGCAAACAAACAGTGCTAGTACATGAGGAAGGAGATTATATATGAAGACAAGTAAACTGAGGAATTGGGGGAGTAAGGGAATAGGATTATAAATAAAATAACATAATATAGGGATGGATGAAGAAAGTGGGCTAGGAACATAAAAAGTCAATGTGTGATATATTAAATATTTAGTAAGATAAACAAAGAACTAGGTATATAAGTGAGGGAATCAATTTGAAATAAAACAGAAATAACAAGTGAGCAATGATTATGATTAGCTAGAAAGAAATATATAAATAACATATTTGATAAAGAAGATATGATAGAAGGGAATGAAATAGGAATACAGACAACCCTATCAAACAAGAGAGGAATGGGATGAGAAAGGAAGGGGATATCTTAGGAAGATCTAAGATAGAAGAAAGGTGTGAGTATGGGCGTAAGATACGAAGGTAAACCTATTGAACTAATGTGGGATATAAAATAAGGATTAGGAAGAGAAATAGATAAAGCTTTAGTATGAAGAAAAACATGATATAATAATATAAACAGACAAAACAAGTCTGTGAAAAGTGATAACATTTATTAATAGAAAGAATAAAGCGAATCTAGGAGGCCAAGGCTCAGTTCCTTTATTATAAATAGCTAATATAGGATTCAGTATATAATTAGTGTGCATATTTTTCATAATTTCAATGGGGTTAGGAAAAATAAGAAATTCTTAATGTACTACTAAATTATGTGACAGAAATTAAGGGAAGACAAATTATTAAAATAATACCCGTAGCAGATCCAGATGATCTAGAAGATAAAGTATAAGGAGAACATCAGGCATAAAAGGTGTGATATGACTGGTAAAAATCCAACCAAAATCACATTAGGATCAAGAGGATGAGATAAGAGACTCATTGGAAGGAGCTTGTGTGAGAAGATATGACGGAAGAGGAAGATAATAGATAGCGAGCGCTATCTTATGAGAGAAAGAATACGATAAGAGGAGCAACAGAGATAATTGGTAATATATATGGCTAGATTGTGAGATAGTAAAAGAAACAGAGATAACTGGTAATATAGATAGCTAGAATATGAGATAGTACGACCAGCAGACAGAACAGCTATGTTTAGAGGAGGATAGAGTAGAAAAAGAACCAGACACATCTTCTAGTATCTGAGGAACGCCTCAATAATTATCTCTTCCCCCCACACTGCACCAACCCCTGTCGTCACGACGGCTCATAAGAAGCACAAAGTAAAAGAAGAGCTCTTCTCTCACTCGTCTCGCTATTTATACGACACCGACCTGGTTCTAGCTTGTGCGGCCCAAGTAGTCAGAACAGAACAGGCTTTCAGGGCAACAAATAGGTAACTACCAACTATAATAGATTATTTTTTCCTTGTAACATAAGCTGTTAATGTATATTTTGTCGATTTTTTTACAGAAGAGGTGTAGGTAAGGGGGAGGGAGTAAGTAGTGATGAACTGATTTGAAATATTTTAGTGGCCTATGTATGTATCCTTACGTTCCTACAATTCGAGATTGTTTTGTCTAAGGACGAGTGAGTTATACGGTTCTTAACCTAGGTAATTAATTTGCCTGCCACCCTCAGCTTTTAAATTTACACGGTACGCCTGGCCTGTGACATCAACCGCCGTCTGAAGTCTGTGACTGCTGAGGGATTGCCCCACAGCTGTGCACAGAACATATTATGTGTCAGCGCATGCGCTACAAAACACAATGAAAACAAAATAACATCGGGATGGCCTTTATTCTCGAAATCTCTACGAGTAGAAAACCATGTAGAAGTAAAATATATAAACGTAATTGTTCCTTTTAGACGCATGCACTTTGGTATGCAATATAAAAAATAAATAAAAGTTGATCGCTACTATGGGATATTTCTTTTTTGCAATAACATAAAAAAGTATTCAACGTTTGAAAGAGCAGATGAGCAGACGAGCTCAATTATGATTTAGATATATTTACTTTAATATCAAATTTTTAATTTAAGCTACATCCAAAATACATATGCAATGGTATAAAAAAAAAGTATAGATGACTTCTAAAATTAATATTTATGTTAATTTCACTAATATATTTTAAAGTAAATGTTTTAAATATCACTAGCAATCATATTATAAAAGAGTCAGGAATTATATATATAGGTTATTAGCTTAGCTTAGGCTAACTACAAATTCTATATAATCTTAAAATATCTTCTTTTCATGCTAGTTAGGGCATCTTGACTTTCACCCTTCTCTTATACTAATGTACTATGTACTAATTACGCTCATGTGATAGGGGGAATAAGGTCGAACTTAGATAAAGTGTACCCGCATATGCACGGAGGGAAAGTGGAAAACTATTATGGAAAACAACTGAGTACACCAGACCAGGATTTTAACCCTAATCTCCTTGTCATCGTAATTCTAGTCCAAACGAGAGTGACACCTTAGTCCATGTGGCCACTTGAGCAGATCGATTTTCATTAAATTTAATATGAATATACGATGTGTATTCTCCCAGTAAGCTACACCTTACTAGCATTCCGGGTTATAAGGATATTTATACCAATAGTGTAGAGATAAAGGTAATAGAACTTAAAAGCAATGTACCCATATTTGATTCAAGGGAAGATGGGAAACCATGTAGAAAAATCACCACACTGCACACAGCTGGGAATGGAATGCCAACCTTACAATTAGTAACAGACCAGAAAGAGGAGACCGACATATTTTTCCACTTTACCACCCGTGCATGAAAAGAGGGAATAAAGATGATTTAATATTCCCAGGACATGGCTTCACATATCATTTGTTTTTTATGCGTCAAACACTAAACATATTTCATAACTATGAGTAGAGCTAATGTTTCTTAAGGGGGCCGCCTAGGTAAGCGATAAAATACCGCGCAGACGTTCAGTTCTAACGCAATATTTAATTATACGAAACATTATTTCAAAATATCGTTCACGTCAAAATTAAGTCAAAATATTCCAAAATTTCTATTTTTTTTCTTAGCAGCCCAATACCATAGTTTGAGTTTGATTAATATAAAAATATTGTGAAAATGTGACATAAGCTACGTTTAAACGACTTTTAAGCGTATTTGCAGCGTCATGAAACTAGACTTTGTGAAATAAATGGTACGGTGCTCTACACAGACTTTATATCGCCTTTATCATCTTAAAATAGAAATTTACTAAAAACTCATTAGATTTGTGAAACGAAATAATAGGTATGTACATTGTTGTATAAGCATTACACCAATATCATAAATAAAATAATATACACTGTTACTTACTCTATGGCATTAGGAACTAGGAACACTGTTAAAAGAAAATTTAAAAAAGAGAAACATCTTTTTCCACCAAAGAGCGTAAGATTCAAGTTAATTTTCAAATACCTAAATTAAAAAGTATATTTATTTGTATACTAGATAAAACTAGCTCTAGATAGGGATAGGTTGAATATTTATATACTCAAGTGGCGATGAAATTTTTAGTTCTTATTGCCAAAAATTAAGAAAGTTATTCCTATTTATTTCGCTATACATGTAAGTTTTGTATAATCTACATCTATAAATGAGATTCGTTCTATATTCTGAAGTCAAGGTCCTTGTAATATTTTGAAAGTCACTAAACAAAAACTGCAAGGTAGGAAAAGTTATAAGGTTTTCTGGCACATACATAATATGTGACTGCTCACAAGAAAAGGGACCTTATCTTCACTAAGGTCAATATTGAGTTATTGGTATCCCAGGAAACTACAAAAATTTTGAATAAACTAGTACAAAAAATGTTAAAATACTTCAAAAATTTCAAAATTATTGTCATTTGAAAACGAAAGTTTAAAAAGTTGTGTTTTTAAATAATAAGGGTAAGCGTTTTACAATTTACAAAAGCAAGCACCAAACCTATACTTGCCAAACGGTAGGTGTTTTACGGTCCATCCAAATGGAAAATTTATGCTGAGTTTAAATCTGTCCTCAGATTTTTTTTCTGACATTGCTTAAGCTATTATCACTAATGTAGGCCTACACATTAAGCAATAGTGTAATCGGTCAAGGTGAGACAGTTAACTTTCAAGGGAAACAGATTATGCTATGTGAACGCATCTAATCTGTTTACTGGTTAATATTTTAAGTCTTAATATCCTGTAAAAAGCAGCAAATAGCGTTAATATTAGAGAGGCTATACATACACTGGATATCATCTCTGAGGGAATTGCATGCTTCTATAAAGAAACAGCGTGGTCATACGATCGTTTTCGTGTGTTAATATCACCTCAAGTATGATAAGTTTGGCAACGCTGGTTAGTCGAGGTTATCACTAGCTCCTTCTTGCCCCAGAACATCACCTTCCGACATAACTGAGTGCGAGGAGATTTTGTAACAGAGAGTTAAGATATATATTTTTATCCTTAAGACCTGGAGTTCCCTCAGCGATTTATATTGGGTGTAACGCGTTATCTTCGTATATCTCATATCACTAACATCATATCTATCCAATAACTTTGCTTCTAACGATTACACTTAAGGTTAATTTAAGAAATTAGTGCTTCATATGGCATGCGCACTTTCACACATTCTCATATAGAAAATTAATAGTTTAAGGGATTAGAATATAGACCCTTACTATGTACTTAAATCATGGGGAAACCAAAACAATGTGTGAAAAATACATTACAATACTGGTATTTTTAAGTTGTTACGTTCAAAACCAAGCTGGAATTACATTAGTTTACATTCACTTGCAAAGAAAATTCAACGGTGGTTTGGGGGTGAAGCCCCCAACGAGCAAAGCGAGTCCTAATTATAAAGCTACCTTTTATCATTGCTAACCAATTTTAATTTTTTTTTATTTTTGTATTTTATTAAGAACCCTTCGAATGAAAACTGGGAATTTGGAGCACATCCCATAGTGCCGTAGTGCTTGGAACTGAAATCAATAATTTAACAGTAAATACTTGCACGGGTTCACACATAATACTCCACCAGGTGCGCAATGTGCAAATTGGGCAACCTGTAGGGTAGTGTATGTTTATGAGTCAATGTAAATGAAGAACTATTTCTGGAAGTGTGAGGTTAAAAGCATTTGCTATGCACTAAGTCTTCAGTGTAGGCTCTATTCTCAGTGATGTGGTGAGAGCAGATTAGTTCTACCAGGTCTCCGGGTGTTGGTGGAAACTCTAACACGTAATACCTTCTAGAGTAGCTCGACCACTTCTGACAGACTTCGTGGAGTCTTATCCCGTTGGAGCCCAAGTTTATTATTACTAAAGGTGGGAGAAAGTAGGTCAGACCAGAGCATATCTGAGATCAATATAAGCTACTATCGGTCTTATACACTAGTTATGATTAAACGTATAGTGTTTTGGTTATAAATAAATAAATAGTAATGATTTACGTATGGTTTGGCAAAAATCATAATTAATTAGATAGAAAACCCCACACACCACCATAATGGCATTAGAGAAATACTTTTTTTTTATAATAGTTTCTTGATTGATTTGTTTTGGGCCTACAAGTGTATTCCAATATTAATTGTCTAATTACTTTTCTTTAACTCTTATAAATAGGATAAACAGAAATGTTCTATACCCGGGTGAATTCTATTAAGACTTTATTTTAAGTACTATTAATAATAAATATGATTTATACATTTAAAAGTTTTAATACTACCCCCGCCGGTTAATTATTTTAACTTTTCTATTATTATTCTTTAAAGCCAATCCCATCAGGTTAAACATTTAACTCCTTTTAATATGAACCTATCAGTAATATACTTTTAGAATGACTAACCTTTCAATATATGTTAGAATTGAACTTATTTTAAATCAAAATGGACCTTTGTCAATTTGTTTCTAAATTTAGCAGCCTTATAAATCATAGAACTTAGTGTATTTTGTTATACATATTTGTAACAAGATGAATTTTATCAAATGGCAGTGTGAGTCATTTGTTTAGACAATAAAAATATTTCTGGGGGATAAAACTTACTCTAAATTAAAGATTAAATTGAAACTGTTGAGAATATTAACGTAGTTTTTTTTTACATTTGATAAATTAACTAAAATAGTGTCAAAAATGCATGATATTTTTTATTTTGATATCAGAAATAAAATATTATCATAGCTTAATCAATAGCCAACATTTATCACACACATTGTATAAAACCTATTTATTTTTAATATAATTGTTAAAAAAAAGACATGGTGGTTATGTAAAGTGAATATGCGTAATCGTATTTGTAAATTCATTTTACTAGATATTACAGCAGTTCATGTATATATACACATTTTAGAAATTATTAAATACGATGATAGTTATTATAGTATATTGTAAAGCAGAGCTTATCAAGACTAGACACAAGCTTTGTGGAATAGACCGGAAAATTAAAAGCGGGTTTATCAAAACCTAAAATGCTATTATAGTGCTACAACCAATCCAAATGGGTAAAACGCTCTTGGACGCAGTATTGTATCCATTTAATTTACATCATTGACTACGAGCAGATATATTACTTATCATGTAGGTTTGGATGTATTTTTCTCGTTACTCTGTTCGTACATCCATGGTACTCATTAGTTTTACTAAGTTTGACCACTTTACAGAAGTATATTCAGTCAAACTTATTGGGGAAGCTATTTTAATTTGTTTAAATGCTATATCCATACCTAGCAAGCTGATAGGTGTGTGTGTGTGTGTATACAATAAAAAACTTTAAAAACTACATAAATAAACTCTTATGATAGTTGAATATATTTGTGAAGATAATCAAGAGTGCTTCCCTATGAATATTTCATTATTCAAAGGTGTACCAAAGCTGTAATAAATTTGAAAACGTAATGCCTGTAAGTCTAATATTCCTTTTAGTCACGTCTAGCTACTTCTCTGGCCTGTACGCATATTTATAAATTACGCTTTTGTGTTAAGGAAGAGTAAGATTGTATTAAGAGGAATTGTACCTACATTATCGTAGAAAGAGAATGATTAACCATTTAATACAATCATCTTCACTACAGCCGAACGAGTTTTTAATCATGAACTCCCAGTCATTATCAGTCCAATCTGTTGTGAAAGTGACTTATTGAATCTGTTATGAAAGTGATTTATTGGAATATCTGACCACTGAAGTGGATTTCTAAGTCTAGGTTTCACAAATACGATATATATTATTGACTTGCGCAATCTATTAGGTCTACCAATTTCGGAATGTAGCAAGAACAATATTTATAAAATAGGTTTCATTCATACCTTTTTGTTAAATTTACAAAAAGAAAAGATGGCTCCTATAAAGAGTCAATACTTAATCAGTGTGACATTTAATTATACACCATGGCATGTATTTAAATGTGTTTAATTTCTGTCTGCGTGCGGTAGATGTGGCAGAGGTTGGAAAATTCAACAATTATCTTAAACACACAAGAACATTGATCAACAAATAGCCAAACAAAAAAATCAATTAAATTTGCGTGAGGGAGAGGAATATTCTATCAAAGATCAGTGGAATAGAGATTAGAACTTTAAAGTTAAAAGCCAAAAACTATAGAACTCTTAAAGAGATTAATCTAAATTTGCGTAACTTAAAAAGCAAGGACACCTTCAAGAAATTGTATGTAAAATAATAGGGGAGTATATAATGTACATACATTAATAAATTATTATATACATTCATATCTATTGAATATCTTTCTTGCCTTCTTCGCTGGCCTCATGGTCTAAGGTGCTACTCTTACAGTAGGCTAAACTGCTGATGACGAGGAGATTGATGTTCAAATCTCAGTCGGGTGTACCTAGTTAGGATTTTTCAAAGTGGTCTTTTACTCTCCCTCTACGCAAACTCAGGTACACTTCCTCTAAAAGTAACCTTCCCCATCCCTAAAATCATTAGCGTAACATAACCGTATAACCCGAACGCCTAGATAACAAAATGGAAATTAAAAATAAATGTATTTTCTTATAATTTATAACACTTGGCTCAACCAATTTCCAAATTTTACCTTATAAATTCTAAAAATTTGCGAATTAATAAAGTTAATTTTACTCTACCTCGTATAATTAAAGAAATATCAATATCGGCGATCGTATTTTGTGAAACATTGCTAAAGAGAAATACAATTAATAAATTACAAACAATAACGTAAATATGCTGGATTGCTAATCATAATGTTTCAATTAATTATATTGACTTAACAAGCTTTATTTGGACAACTGGTATGTTGGTGCACAGTCTTATCTCCTAATGGTAGTGAGATGGGCAACTGGTTGACAAGGCAGTCTCTATAGCAGGGATACTGGTTTATAGAACAGTACAAGCTCACTCAGGGTAAGATTGATCAACGGTTGAACTCGTGTTAAACCGGTTGACAAGGCAGTCTTTAGAGCAGGGATACTGGTTTATATAACAGTACAAGCTCACTCAGGTTAAGGCTGATCAACGGTTAAACTTGTGTTAAACTGGCTGACAAGGCAGTCTCTATAGCAGGGATACTGGTTTATAGAACAGTACAAGCTCACTTAGGGTAAGGCTGATCAACGGTTAAACTTGTGTTATACTGGCTGACAAGGCAATCTCTATAGCAGGGATACTGGTTTATAGAACAGTACAAACTCACTCAAGGTAAGACTGATCAACGGTTAAACTTGTGTTATACTGGCTGACAAGGCAGTCTCTATAGCAGGGATACTGGTTTATAGAACAGTACAATGGTTGAACTCGTGTTAAACTGGTTGACAAGGCAGTCTATATAGTAGGGATACTGGTTTATGGAAATAGTGTAAGCGTGCTCAGGGTAAGATTAAGCATCGGGTTTACTAAGGTACAGTGTCTAAATGTGCTAACACCGATCGTTTAATCATCCTTACCGGACGTAGTGAATAACCTCATGGGTTCGGGTATGATCAAGATATGTAACCTGGTCTACTATAAAATAATTACTAAATAAACTGTATATTACTAGCCTTGGAACACCAAACCTATGATGAGTAACTGAGGTTAAACTAAAGGGCCCATCAATTGAGGAAATCTTAAAAAGAGATTAATTGTGGAGTGAACAGGTGAAAAAAGCTGTAAGAGAAAGGAAGAAGAATACAAACGAATGATTCCTTTGAAGAGTTCAACAATACGTAAGAGGTTGTAGTACGTATACAAAGAGAAGAAGATGAATGCAAAGAAAGTAGTAAAGGAGAGTAAAGAGCCAATGATATTAAAAAGGAGGAAGAATTCCGAATGATTTTGAAGGAAATAATATATTCTGGAAGAAGGTAAAGAGAACGAAACAAGGAGAGCAAGGGAATCCCTATGGAATTTTTAATGAACGTGGTGAGATTATCTAGGATGAGAACAATATAAGATAGCAATTGAGGGAGTAATTTGAGCAATTGTATGGTGAAAACGTATTGAAAATAACAGAAATCAAAGAAAATATTATGATGTTGAAAGAATGTACAAGACTGATGTGTTTTAAAAGATATGAAAGTGTTAAATAATGGAAAATCTGCGTGCGTAGATAGGATCACAAATGAAGTGCTTAAGTGTGGGGCCATGGTACTACTTGCCAGATTGTGTGAGTTGTTCAATATGTGTGTTGTGATTTCGGATGTTCCTGATGACTGGAAAAATGTTGCCATTGTTTCTTTGTAAACACTCAATGGCATTAAAAGTGAATTTAAGAATTATAGGGCAACTAGTTTGTTGATTATTCCAGGTAAAGTTTTTAGGAGAGTCTTGATTGAGAGGCTGCATGAAAGAACCGCGAACAAGATATGGGGTGTGCAATGTGTTTTAATGCCAGATAAATAATAGATGAACCAGATATTTGCATTGCAACAAGTGATTGAGAAATGTAGGGGAGTAGGGAATAAATTGTATTGTGCATTTGTTGATCTGGAGAAATCGTATGAACGTGTGAGTGAGAGTATGTTATTAAATGTTCTGAGAGAGTATGGTGTGGTTGCATGGTTAGTAAATGCAATTTTTGCTGTGTTTGATGGGGGTAAAAGGTGTGTTGCGGTGGATGGAGCTTTGAAAGAATGGTTTAACATTGGACAGAGTGTTAGAAAAGGCTGTTTTATGTCTGTTCAACGATAAGTGTGTGAGGGATGTTTGAGAGAACGTGAATGGTGAACGTATGAACAATATGAAATTAGAGTTATGCTATATATAGATGATGCCGTATTAATGGCTGAGAATGAAAGTTACTTGCAGAATTTATTAAATCTCTTGAATGGAGTGATAACTTTTGATAAGGATGTATGAGAAAATGATTTCCAGATTAGTATAAATGGAGCTCTGTTAGAGAATTTTGAGAATCTCGACATAAAGTTTTATAAGAAAAATTGAAGGATAGATGGTGACATTGAAAGACGGGTGAATGCATCTCGAGAAGAAGTTGGATGTATGTGGACTATATTGCAAAGAATGAAGTAGTTTTGAAAGAAGCAATAATGGTAGTATACAAAAGTGTATTGAATCCAAAAATTTTTTATGGATGGCAAGCTTTGGTTTGTCAGGACAAACACAAGAGCAAGGTGAATGCTATTGAATGAAATAGTTAAGCAATAAAGTGGAAAAACTCATATGGACATAGTCAGTAATGAATGGGTACTGAAGGAGTGCGGATTGAATGGAAATCTAATAGTTAAATTGAAAGAATCATCTTAGGTTGATTTGGGCGTGTTGATAGGATGAATTTGGATTAAGATATGAAGAAAATATATGAATATAGAGAGGATGGAATTAAAGGAAGTGGTAGATCATGTCATATGTGGCTAAATGTTATAGATGAATGTGTGAAGAAGAACACTAAATGGTTTAAGAATAAAAGAGCATAAATGACTCAATGTATGGATGTTGTTGAAGCGAAGGGAGTATGCAAGGCTAGAGAAGAGTGGAGAAAGTTAGTGAGTATATATTAAGAACGGAGTTGTTTTTTGAGCTGTACGCACAGATTTTTGACTACCCCATAAGGAAACGGCGTAATTATGTATGTATGTATATGTATATGTATGTATATGTATATGTATGTATGTATGTATGTATGTATGTATATGTATATGTATGTATGTATGTATGTATATGTATGTATGTATGTATGTATATGTATGTATGTATGTATGTATGTATGTA